>BPLR01014896.1:0-70934 GCA_021605095.1 Caerostris extrusa | reverse complement strand
TATTGCTGTTTTAAATCAGCTAAAGATTAAATAATAAAATAACGATTAGATATCTTGCAATAATTGTCTGGTATGAATAGAAATTACATCATAAATCAAGATACATAAATTATGAATCTCCATATTCAAATGATATCGTTTTCGACAGACTACTTGATATCTATGATTTCAAATTTCAGTGCAATCTTTTTTTTTAATAAAAAAATGTGAGAACAATATTTATTTTCAAGCAGATGCAATCTTTATTGTTTTACTTATTATCATCGTTAAAGTTTAGCCTAGATAACATCTCATAAATCAAGTCAAACAGTGAGTGAGCTCAGCAGCAACTTCCTGCTGAATCTTCAAAATGACAAGTTCAATCTGTAGAAGAAAAAAGCGCATGTAGAAAGGAAATTTACATTATTGGCCGAAATAAACTTCTGATATACATTCCCATCTGGAGTAATCTCACACTTTAAAGTCGAAAGATAGTCCAGGTTTAGTTTATATAAGCCAGCTGTGTTAAAACTGTATTTTTCAGATCCTTGCTGTCACGCACAATCTTCCTAGGCTGATTCCGCGATTACTGACCTTATAATAAGATTATAGAGGGCCTGATGACCGAGTGTCTGGCAGGTATCCCAGGTTTCGGGTTCGAGTCCCGACGGTGCCATGGATGTTTGTAGTGGTTCGAATCCACTTTAAACCGTAGGTGCCGGTCTAATAGGATCGTAGAGCTTTGTGGGGATAGTGTTACTGGCGTTCATGTAGCATATCTTCAAGCTACACGTGCCCCTTGAATATTGCTAAATGAGTAACAGTGGTGTAGCCCTTGCTTATGCCATTACGATTAACTATCTGTGTATTGCCAGCTGCATTAGAACAACGACATAATAAGATTATTTGTCTTGTTTCACAAAGCAAATTTATAGGTGAACGAAATACAGTGGTACTTTACTATTGCATTTGCATTTGGAATAAGTTTTAACTTTATATTCGTTACCATATGACCTTTGTTTGGAATATAACTAGTCGAAATGAATCGCAACACCTTTGTTTACCTCATTAAAAATCCGTTGGAACGGAGCTGCTACTTTTCCGTGAACATCTCACATGAAAAGTCTTTATGACATTACACGTGCTTTTCGTGAGAATTCATTAACCAAGAGTTTTTAATTTAATGGAAAGAGCCAAACAACAAGGAAAATAGCTAAATATCACCATGCAGGTAAAAAAAGATTATTGGAAAGTATGAAAATGGTATACGAATTTGGGATTTGACTGTACTGACTGAGACAGTCAGTACAGTGCCCAAAAATAAGACCCATTTTAATTTTTTCGAAAACTCTTATTTATTCTTCCAAATTTATTTCATCGCCTTCAAAGTAACCCCGTCCGGACACAATGCACTTATGCCAACTTTTTCCAATCCTCAATGCATGCTAAAAGTCATCGGCAGGGATGGCGTTCAAAGCGCGTGGCGATTCATGTTGAATCTCTTCAATAGACTCAAAACGGTGTCCCCAGAATGGTCTTTTGAGTTTAGGGAATAGCCAGAAATCGCACGGTGCTAAATACGGTGAATACAGTGGTTGGGAAACGATATGGGTTTCATTTTTGGCGAAAAAATCACGAATAGTCAATGCAGTGTGAGCTGGTTCATTATCGTGATGCAAAAACCAAGAGTTGTCTTTCCATAAATGTGGCCTCTTTTTGCGAATAGCTTCACGCAAACGACGCATAACACTCGGATAATATTCCTTGTTGACAGTTTGGCCCGCGGAAGGAATTCATAATGCACCACACCACGGTAATCGAAGAAAACAGTCAACATGACCTTGATTTTTGAGCGACTGTGGCGTGCTCTTTTCGGTCTTGCTTCAGCTTTGTCACGATATTCGCTAGATTGATCGGTTGTTTACGGGTCGTAAGCATAAATCCAAGTCTCATCTCCAGTTATGATGCATTTCACCTTGTCCTGATAATCAGAAAGCATTGTTTCACACACTTCAACGAGAAGATGTTTTTCCAAAAATTCAGTGTTTTCGGTACCAATCGAGATTTGACGCGTTTGAGGCCCAAAATGGAATTGACCGATCCTTTGAAATTCCAACCTCATCAGCAAGGTCTCTAATTGTAAATCGACGGTTTGCAAGCACCAAATCTTTAATTTTTTTAACGTGAGCTTCATCGGTCGAGGTTGATGGTCGATCAGAGCGCTCTTCGTCTTCAACGCTTTCTCTGCCTTCTTTGAATTGTTTATGCCACTTGTAAACTTTTTCCTTCCGTTATATTTTTGCTCACCGAATGCCTTCTGCAACATTCTATAGTTTTCGCACCCAAATTTGCATTCCGGAAACAAAATTTAATGCAAGTTCTTTTCTCAATTATTTCAGACATTTAAAAAATCGCAAGAATCAGTTTTAGCGTCTCACAAAGCCAAACTTAACTCAAATATTAATAAATATTTTCTAACAAACACTAATAATATTAATGAAATTTCACACAGATGTCAAGGACAGTGCCAACAACCTAAAAAGAAAAAAACAATTGAAATTCCATATACCCGGGAAATTTAAATTGAAAATTGGTTTTACTAGGCACAGTAGTGTATATATACGTATATAATCTTTATATATATATATCTAAAAATAAGTAAACTGATTAGAATGAAAATATTCGTCATATTAGTATTTGGTAAGATAAATGTCCCCTTAATAATGTAAATATAACTGCTTAAACCTAGTCAGGTCTTCTTAATCATTTGCAATCATATATATGTATATAAACTCATACTTTTATAATAGATTTGAACATTGTAATAAATAATAATATGATGTATATTCAGCTATATGCTTCTTATCCATTTTTATAAGCGGATGAAGTTAGTAAATACAACATTTAATGAAAACTTTAGATGCTCATTGATTTACTTCAATCTATTAGATGTGTTTTGAGGCTTTTAATATATTTCCTCTTGAAGAAAATATTATTTCCCACAAGTGGAAAAAAAGTGGAAAAAACGGTACGCCTGTATAAATTCCTTGTAAATGTTAAAGTAAATAAAAATAACACAATTCTCTGACGCATTTCGCATACATTAACGCTTGAAACCCTTCCGGAAGGTGCTGTTCCCCTATCAAACGCATACAGTGCACCATAGTAGAATCTCTTCCTTAATGTTATGAAATCAATATATTTTTAGGCATCGGCGTTGAAAAGTCTTCTTCTTCAACCAATGCCCATCCGTGGCTTCTCGGCGATTCGACTCCGTGCCATCCAGTAAAGATTTGTCGTCCCCTCCCAGCCTCTGTCATGGTCGACATCGCCAAGTGCACTGCAATATGGGAAGTGGTCTGCAGTGCCGTTAGAGTCGGAGCAAAGTGGGCAAGTTGGCGAGTCTGTGACCTCGATGCGGTTAGGATGCTCTTGTAGGTAGTCGTGCCCCGTAGCCATTCGGAAGGTGGCAAACCGCGACTCTCCTATGGAGGTCTTTCGGGGCCTGGTGGCCAGTGGCTAGCACTGTGGCACTCGGTACCACTGGTATCGGATTCGAATCCCGGCGGCGCCATGGATGTTTGTAGTGGTTCGGAATCCACTTTAGCTGTAGGGCCCTGTCTCATATGACCCTAGAGCGCCACAGAGCCCAGTTAGACTTCTTCTACCCCAAACTGTAAAGGGGCAACTTAGCTCTAGGCACAGTGATGTGGTGTGGTGTAGAAATAGGGAAGTCCGTCAGAATGTTGAAGTTCTCCCACCTTATACTCTTGGCTGCCTGCTTTCTTACATTATTGACGTAATTGGTCACAGTTCTGTTAATGTTGTTGCAGTTGGCGCTATAGGTGGGAGGGCGATCTGGCTGGTCCATAACGCATCCTTGCTTGGCTAGAGCATCTGCCTTTTCGTTTCCCGCACATTGCAATGGCCTGGGACCCATTGCAGCGATCTCGTTTTTTTTTTTTTTTTTTTTTTTGCTAAGCAGTTGTAGGCACTCGACCACGTAGGTGTTCAAAAGTAATTGCTTTTGTGTTGTGAAAAAAATCACTGAAAACAAATCTCACTTGTAAATTTAAATTTTGATTGTATTGATGAATTTGGCATCTCATGATAATTGACACGAGACGCAATACACTAACTATATTGAAAAATGTTACTTACATTTATGCAACCGTATATAAATATTGTTTTCCATTAATTGTTAGCATACATTTAAATTTGCTTAAAATACTAAATGGTTAAATACAATAGACTTCGAAAGTAGTTGGTTGAAGTTTAATTAGAATAATGCCTCAAGAAAGTAATAATAGCCACCCAAACAATTCCAGTGCCTTGAAAAATAGTTCTGAGCGTTTTCGGAAGTTTGTGAAACTGACCAACAACAGCAAGAAGACGAAAAAGACAACTCCCGCCTCTGTTCATTGTTTATTCAAAGGATTCGTTTTAAGAGTTAAACGCCTTGTGAACCCAAATATGAAACTCGAATCTCTAACTAAAGGAAATGGACAATTTCATCGTTCACATGATAGAGCTCCTTGAAGAAGAACTCGCCAATCTGAACAGAATGAACCCTAAGAAAACGCTGAGGATTGAACAAATGGAAACCGCGGTTAAGTTATGTTTGCCTCGTAATTTTGCTTATTCAACCAATGAATTTGCGAAGTTGGCAGTTCGTTCGTATTTTAAAGAAAATTTCAAATAAAGTAAAAAAAAAAAAAAAATTTTTCTTATTGACCTCCTATAATCCTTCTGTATCAACCATTGCTATCAAAATAAAATTTAAAAAAATTTAGTGGATGCAATTCAAATTATTCAAATACAGTAGAACCTCTGTAAGTCGAACTTCAAGGGAGACGCCAAATAATTCGAGTTATAGAGTTTTCGACTTATGGAGGACTTCGACTTACGAGGATTTTGTAAGGAAATATTCGACTTGTAGAGGTTTAGATTCTTTCTAACTTATTTTGAGTTAGGTAAAATAATTAAAAATTCAAGTTATAGAGGTAATAAACATTTTTAATTTGCAAATTAAAAGTTATATTATGCACTACAATAAAAAATCAAAATAATTCCTCCTTAAACCATTTAAGTAAGCACTCCTCCAAGCTGGGAAATTCTGCAATTCGTTGTTTTTGCAGGACAAACTTTGATCGTTTTCAATTTTTTTCATGATGTCCAATTCGTTTTTATTATTGTTGACAGAATAGTTATTTTTAGGCCAAATTGTTCGGCAACGTCTTTCTTCTTTTGACAACACTTCACAGTTTCAAGCCCTTCAAACTTTTCAGCAAGAGTCAAAGTTTTCAGTTTGCGTTTCACAGCACTCCTTTTTTAACAATATTATTCGTATATTGTTGTTAAAATAGGTGTATATTGCAATAAGACCAAACTACTGATATTTTTGCAATCGACAACAAAAGATTAGCTTCGCTAGAGTTCAAAATGAAATCAATAGCAAAAATAAGAATCCTCAATCCAACTAATATGTCCTGATTCGTCAGCATCATCAGTAGGTTGTTGCAAGCTCAATGTTTTATTTCAGTAGTTTAAATATTTGATTCATATAAGACTGTGCTACAATAATTTGTTGTTGTTATCGTGTCCATGGATTAAAATATTATTAATAAAGTCAGGTTAAGTCAAAAGTCTTCACGACAGCGGCCGCTAGCAACGGCGCCGCTTCACTACACAGGACTTCTCTTAAGTTGGCCTCGATTGGCACCATACCCAATTTCAGTAGATGGGGAGGGAGTGCTGGGCACTCTAGAATGTACTTAGGTGTTAAGAAAGCGTTGGAGCAATTTCTGCAGGGGATGTATTCCCTGGTCTTGTCTGGGAGAATCTTCATCCCTCTGTAATGATTAGTTCTGAGTCTGCTAATAACTGATGTCAGCTTCCTAGGGCAGTTGAAGTCCGTGATTAGTGGCTTCTTAAAGTTATGAGGAATTGGTCGGCTTTTGGCAACTGCGTTAGCATCTGCAAGTGTGCTGGTATTTCTAGGTTGATCATTGTCCCTCGCTTCTTTGGCTAAAAAGTCAGCGCATTGGTTGCCCTCAATGTTGACATGTGCAGGAATCCATCTACAATAATTTCCAATATTCTTATAAATCTGCTCTGACGTTATGTTTATAAATTCAATAGCATAGGGAGATATCAGCAATAGAATCATCTTCAGTAATATTATGAAGTGTGGAAATCAAAATGGCAAAGCCCTCATAGTAATTGGCGATAATTGGCATTTTCTAGAATCTCCACTTTTACATGTAATATTTACATAATGAGATTATGGATTTACTCAAAAGTTGGCGGTGAATGACAACGAATTGAGTATAAACAATTATTCTAAGCCAAACATTTTACAAGCTGTTTTCAATTTTAACTAACTCATATTAATGATACTAATTGTAATTTGAAATAAATAATAAAATATTTATTAAAAATAATCCCTGTGTACTTCCAAAACTTTTCTGCAATACGTCTTTATCCACTTTCCTCAGATCTTAATCGCATGAATAGCTTCAATGAAACAATTTGAAAAAGAGCACGACAGTAGCAAAATATTAATAAGAGTTTCTCTGGTTTTTTTAAAAAAATTAAGGTTAATTCATAAAGAAAACTTTTAAAACAAAAACCTAAACATAATTCAATAATGTCACGTTTTTAATGATAAACATTTATTTCTGTTTTTTTTTTTTTTTTTTTAATGATATTGAAAATGATATTTTATCAACTCCACTCCGTGACATTATGGTTTAATAACGTGCAATTTTACGTGGTATTTTAATTTAATATTGTAATTCAAAATGCTTAAAAGATCAGCGTTTTATATTATTTTTAACCTTGCATAATATTTAGTTATAATAAAGTTTCTCATCTATAAATTATAAACAATATTTCGATAGCTTTCTGATAAATGATGGAAACAATATGTACACCATTTTAATCTTTTATTAATTGCAACCAACCTTATCAAGATAAAATAACTCAAGTTACTTCATTTCATATGCCAAGCTAAGCATATGTTGGCGTGAATTGTGATTTAAGAGAATTAAAAATCCAATACATTGCTTAAAAGGAATTTTACAACTTGATGAACTAAATAGTCCTACAACTCTCTGAAGATACTTATATAAAAGTAAGTTTATTTAGAAATATCGCCTGACTAATACAACAGGTTATTGAAGATGTTGACTATTTAAGTGATCAGAAGCTGGAGATGGCATGGATGTTTGTCCGTGGTTCGGACTCCACATTAAACTGTAGATCCCGGCATAATTAGTCTAAAGTGTGCACAAAATGACAGTAGAGCGACAAACCAAAACCAAATTTACTGAAGAATACCTCCTTTAAATATGCAATTTACTTTCAAAAATTAAATTGTTTGACATAAATAACTCATAATAAGTGTAATCATTATGGTTAAATTCCAACACAATTTGGTTTCTTCAAATGCCCTTGAAAATACTTCACCGTCATAAAGATGAAAAACAAACGTTGAAACTAACTTTATTTCTAATGCCAATGACTGTCATTTTGTTAATAATTTTCATTCCATGTGTTACCAATACGACCATTCAATTCAAGCACGGGTAATATGAGCTTAGATTTTCTATAATAACTAATAACAAAATAAATTTTTTTTTTTTAAAAAGTGTTTGGCAAAAAAAATTTTTTTTTTTTAGCCATGCTCAGTAATTTATAGCTTTTTACTTTGCGATATTATTCGAATTGACAGAGCTTGTATCTGCAAAAACAGAAATTGTATTTTCACTGAAATTTTACAGCGATATTGTTTTGATGTGTAAGTAAATGTATATTAAATTTCTCCCTTCTCATATATTTTAAATATTCTGTACTATATACGATTTTTTTATATGTTCAATTGTGGTGAAGAACTATATAGAGTACGGTGGCAGTTAACTATAGTTGTAACAATGCAATCCGTAACAATGCGTAACAATACTATCCTAAATTTGTAAACAATGCAAAAAAGAAACATTGTTAGGATACATCCATTGTTTTGGAACTCTCTGTTGCTTCTCATAATTTGTTCGTGGCCATTTGAGAGAACAGCGATATTTTTGATTGCTATTATATATATTGATTTTTCTGCAAAAAAGCGGAGAACTTGTGCGATATTGTGACTTTATCATCTCTTCTGAAAGAGAAAGAGGTGTACTGATTTGTTTTGGACATTTGAAACGGATTAAAGATGATTATGGAGGAAGGCAAACGTTGGTTGGGGAAGGCGAGTTTCACCATTTTGTCAGTCATGTTTCTTATGAACTGGTTTGAATTGAACGTTTTCGACGTCACTGGTGCGGTCTTGTTGATTGGATTTGTTGGAAAGAAGTTGAAGGATTCTGGCTACGACTGGACTGACTACAATTGGAATCAGAAAGATCCTTTGGAAGTTGAGTTGCTTGGATATGGATTTATCTTGCTGATCATCTATTTTTACTTTTTCATTATCTTTATTCGTCTGCAACCAATTTATACCCTCTTAGTTACTGGGGTTATTGCAGAAACTATTAAAACCCAGTGGGATGCTATTAAAGCATTTTTCCGCCGTTAAGCTTCCTGAGGAAACAATATTTCAAGAAATATTTAATAAAATAAACTATAAATAGCTCCTGCAACAATACCAAAAAGAAATCAAACTGCATTTAAAAATTGGATGAAAAAGCATCAAAATATTTTTATTACTTAAATTTCTTCAATTTCGCATACCAACCAGATAAAAAATAATTTATACTGATCTAAAAATATTCTATTTCTACATCTCTGCTACGTTACTGCTGCCACCAAAAGAGGACTAGGGCTATTGGCGACACCTCTCTAAAAAAGCGCATCGAGATTTCTACCTCCTGGGTGATGTGAAACGAAATCATTCACTGGATACCCAAACTGAATTGACAAGTGTAATTACTGTATCTAAATTACTTTTTTTCTTCAAGCATTATCAAATTTAATATTTATAAGGTACTTTTTTTGTTAGGGCGCTGCACTTGGCTGCTAATACAAATGTTCGAAAATCAGAAATATTTTTTTCTAATGCAGCTGGCAAACACTTAGACAGCTTGGTCTTGTGTGCCTTAAGCCCTGCCAGCCCTCTTTGTATGCGCTGCACAGATGTTACTCACTTTGCATTACCCCGGGGGCGCGTGTAACTTGAAGATAAGCCACTGACACGGTTTGGATTGTTTGTCGCTCTACGGTCATCTTATGCACACTTTTTTGGCTAAACAGATCGGGACCTACGATTTAAAGTGGATTCCGAACCACTACAAACACCCATGGCACCGCCGGGACTCGAACCCGAAACCTGTAGTACCGAGCACCAGGCGCTAGCCTCGCGCAGAGAGCTAGAACGCAGAGCGCGGCCTGAATGGCCGAGAGGCTAGCCACGGAGTAACACTGCCCCCTCAACGCTCTACGATCATATTTGACCGGGACCTACAGCTTAAAGTGGATTCCGAACCATTACAAAGATCCATGGCACCGCCGAGACTCGAACCCGAAACCTGTGGCACCGAGCGCCAGACACTCGGCCATTCAGGGCTAAATCAGAAATATAAAAAGAATGATAAAAAATTGAATGGAATATCGTATTCTAGTAAATCATTTATTAGAAGGGAAAAAAAAAGTTCAAATGGTAAAAAACGAAAGATGAAACTGCAAATATTTTTAGCATTCTTGAAATTTTCGAATTAGTAAAAAAAAAAATAGTAAAATGAAAGGATTATTATCATTTGTGGAAAAAAAATATTGTAATCTTTAACGGGGTTGAACATACTATTAGTTCTTCGGGTCACACGAAAAAGTATAGTTTTTGATAAGTAAACAAATTATATACGTAAAATAATAAATTAAAAAATATAACGAAAAATAAGAGATGCTTAATATGAGAATTTAACGTGTTTCTTATTTTTTTTTTTTTTATTATTATTATTATTATTTTTGCAACATTTATCTCAGATGTGATTAGTAAAGGTGGTTTGTATTGATCAATTTTTCAATATTCATTCCGAAAATGCTTATTCGCATATATATTCACCTATTTGAGTCACCACGTATATGTTGACACAAATAAGCTCGTGCATGGTAATGCGTTATTTACTATTCTTATTGTAGATTATTACGGAGATCCTTGGTCGCGCAGCGGCCACTAGCTCACTTCTTTGTAAAATGTTGAAACATAGCGGTGGTCTCATGCCCTTTGAGTTAATAAGAAAAATAGATAGTTAAATGCCATTTTTTTTTTTTTTAAAGAATTATTTATTTAATAAAATTATAAAATGAAACATATCAAAAATTTCAAAAATGTAGATGTTGATGAAATCAGTTGCATGTAATAAAACAAAATGAGCAAAGGTCGAATTAGGAGAAAAAAAATAGCTTAGGAGAAAAGCGAACTTTTTCTTCTAGGCAGTTGTAATGAATTAATTTAAAATATTTAAAACAGTGCGAGGTCTTTTGCCATGTTTGCGGGAAGAAATATTATAATCGTAATTTTGTAGGATATTTAACACAGGGTTAAAACTAAATACTACAGTCTCAGGGTTAGCCCTAGTTTGCAAAAACTCTACTATCTTAGATTGCAATGCGGTAGAATAACGAACTGAATAAAATGTTTGTTTTTTTAATTTTTAAATGTTATTATTTTATTACCTTATCAACAGCATGCCAGTGATTGATCCCTCCTAATAACTTCAGTGCATATTATATACACTATTGATCCTTCGTATTAACATTTTACGTTCAAACAAAGATCTAACATAGAGGTAGCCAACCCTCTGCCCGCCTTGAATATTTTCCTGCCCATGAGGATTATCACACTTTTACAAAATATATTTATTTTTAGAATGGCCAAAGTAGTGAAAAACAACGTTTTTAAAAACATAAAAATATTTGTGCATCCATATATTCAAAGTTAGGGCCTGAATGGTGAAGTGGTTAGTGCTCTGGCGCTCAGTACCACAGATTTCGGATTCGAGTCCCGGCGGTGCCATGGATGTTTGTAGGGGTTCGGAATCCACTTTAAACCGTAGGTCCCGCTCTAATAGGATCGTAGAGCGTTTCGGGGCATTGTTACTCCGCGTCCGTGGCTTATCTTCAAGTTACACGCGCCCCTGGGTAATGCAAAGTGAGTAACGTCTGTGCAGCGCTTGCCTTAAGGCATCAAGACCAAGCTGCCTAAGTGCTTGCCAGCTGCATTAGAAATATATATACATATATATATATATATATATATTCAAAGTTACAACAAATATGCAAAAGAAATAAGAAAACTTACAACTGCTTTTGAAAGTCGATTCAATTATATAGAGTTAGACAAACACAACAAAATTTTTGGAGTACATTAATCTCTCTTTCATGTTGAAATCAGAGTCGGCCCCAGAATATTTCCAAATAGGGTTGGTTAACTTATAATGCAATATTGAATTAAAACACATTTTGAAACGTCAGAATCAAAAATAGATTTTTATAACACTAAGTCACAAAAGAAATTTTCCAATTTGAGAAATCTGGAACAAAAAAGTTGTTAGCGCTTTGGGTTCAATTTACAACTGCGAATCGTTTTTGTCGAAACTGAAATTGACCAAACACAAAACACTTTCAAACATAACACGCTATACCAGAGTACCTGCAACACCCATTACGATGTGCAAATATTCAAACTGAGATCGATTTGCAAAAGTTAAGTGAAAGAGTGGAGTAATAGATATCGCCCTAATAAAATAAATACATATTTTTTAATAAAAAAAGAAATCATTAAAAAATATGTATTTATTTTATTAAACCATATTAATTATATTTATATATATTTAGTGTTATATAGTTCTTTACGGGCCTGAATGGCCGAGTGGCTAACACTCTGACGCTCGGTACCACAGGTTCCGGGTCTGAGACCCGGCTGTGGCATGGATGTGTCTAGTGGTTCGGAATCCACTTTAAACCGTAGGTCCCGGTCTAATAGGATCGTAGAGCGTTGCGTGGGCATTGTTACTCTGCTTCCGTGGCTTATCTTCAAGTTACACGCGCCCCCTGGGTAATGCAAAGTGAGTAACGTCTGTGCAGCGCTTGCCTTAAGGCATCAAGACGTCTATGTCTGTTTGCCAGCTGTATTGAAACTATATATATAGTTCTTTACAATGTGCGTTTAGTATTATTATTCTTATATTATCCATGTTTATATATAAGAATAATAGTAAGCACAATGATAATAACACTAAATAGTTTTCACTTCAAAAAAATGTCTTTAGTCGGGTCTACTACTACTACACCACATCACTGTGCTTAGAGCTGAGTTGCCGCTTTACAGTTTGGGAATGATGTGGATGAGAAGAAGTCTGATTGGGCTCTGTGAACCTCTACGGTCCTATGAGACCGGGATCTACAGCAAAGTGGATTCCGAACCACCACAAACATCCATGGCAACGCCGTTCGAACCCGATACCTGTGGGCAGAGAACTAGATATTCGGCCATCAAGTCCCTTATAGTGGGTCTACATATACAGTAGAACCTCTGTAAGTTGAACTTCAAGGGAGACGCCAAATAATTCGAGTTATAGAGTTTTCGACTTATGGAAGATTTCGTCTTACGAGGATTTTGTAAGGAAATATTACACTTGTAGAAGTTTAGATTCTTTCTTATGGCTTGCAATACATCTATAATAAAATTATTTTCTTCTTCCATATTATCCAACATGTTCCTGGCTGCTTTCCGGTATAATGACTTGAAGTTTTTAATGATGTCTTGATCCATAGACTGTAATTTTGATGTGGTATTGGCAGGCAGATAATGGATTTTAACTGCTTTCATTTGTGAAATATCATTATTTGCCGTACAATTTTCAATGAATAATAGAATTTTTCTTTTTTCTTTGGACATTCTCTTGTCAATATTTATGAGCCAATTTTTGAAGTGAAATTGCAAGTACAAAAAACCCATATTATCACATTTGGAGACTTATCGCTCAGTTGGCGCCCCAAAAAATTGCCAAATCCCAAGGCCCTATTTTGCGATTTGGCCGATGATTTTTATGCACGTATTTTTCGCTTGCTTTTTTAAACCATTATTATATTTTCAAATTTCTGTGCTGCCCCATAAGCATATTAAATTTCTTATTATTTGTGGGGGGCTTTTCTGACCTTTCTTTTATGTTTCTTAAAATCTCTCCATCCATTTTCTAAAAATGCTTTTTTTTGCAAATTAATCAGGAAAACACCGTTGTGGAATTGAAATTTCGTTGTAGGCGCGATCTTTTGGCGTTTTGGTGACAAAAATGGACACCTAACACTAGAGTCACCTAACTTTTATTTGATGTAAAAATGCAATTATCCCTCTCTTAGTCGCAAATTGGCAAACTTAAAACCTACAACTTTTACAAATTTACTCATTTCATTGCTCTGAATATACAAAAACAAAAGACTATATTTGTCGCATTATCTTCTATAAAAGTTTTCCGCCAAGAAACGGATTAAATTGAATTCTAACCTTTATTTGTTTAGTGTATTAGCCTCTTGTTTACTCATTTCAGTAACAAATCATGATAAACCTTTACACGTACTAAATTAATTGAATTCGGTTCAGTTTGTCGCTCTACGGTCATTTTGTGCACACTTTATTTAATTAGATTGGGACCTACAGTTTAATGTCGATTCCGAACCATTAGTATTACTACACCACACCACACTACATCACTGCACCTAAAGCACAATTGCTCCTTTACAGTTTGGTAATGATGTGGGTCTGATTGGGCTGTGTGACGCTTTGCGGTCATAGGAGACCGGGACCTACAGCTTAAAGTGAATTCCGAACCCTTACAATCATTTATGGCACCGCCGGAATTCAAACCCGAAACCTGTGGTACCAAGCATTCCAAACCACTACTACTACACCACACCACATCACTGGGCTTAGAGCTGAGTTGCCCCTTTACAGTTTGGGAATGATGTGGACGATCACACTCGGCCATCAGGTCCCATTCCGAACCACTAAAAAACATCCATGTGATCGCCAAGATTCAAACCTGAAGCCTGTTGTACCAAAGGACAGAATGTTAACCAATTGGCCATCAGGCCGCCAATTGGATTCAGAGCTAACGAGTTACTTGAATACGTTCCCGCAATAATAATAATAATTATTATAATAATAAAATATAAAAAAATAATGTAATGACTAAAAATATGGCAAATTTATATTTCCGGCTCAGTTTTAAAAAATTGGCAAATTTGGCATTTTGTTTTTTTTTCTAGATAAGAAATTTGAAAATATTAGATTTTGCTCATAACTACTGAAAAAAATTCCCGTCCCGGCGGTGCGATGGATGTTTGTAGTGGTTCGGAATCCACTTTCAACCTTAGGTCCCAGTCTAGTAAAGCGTTGGACGTAAGGCTGACAATTCTACCCCATAAAAGAAAACATCTCCTGTCTCGTAGTCTGCCAGTAGGCAGACGGCCTTATCAGCCACCATCGGGCTGTTGCGCCAATGACGATGATGAAATATAACATACAAAGAGAAAAAAACTGAAACAGGCTTTTTGGATACAAGTCCTATCTTATTCTTATTTGATATGAGCGACGAATCTTAATACAAAACTATATCAATAATTAATTTCCTACAAAAAAATTACGTAGTTTATTTTATTTTATTTTTATTTATTGTGTGTGTGTTAACTTTTTTGTATTATTCAATGATAGAAGTTTTCCACAATGCCACATTTCGGTGCTTCGTTGTTAACGCTTGTAGAAACAGTTAAACTCTACAGATTATCTGAGAATCATTTTTATTCGTATTATCTTTTTCCTATTTTATTTATTTCTAGTTTCTTCATAAGAGCAATTGGATAACTGAGATAAAGCAGCTAATGCGAGCATAAATCTCAAAGTCAAGAGAAAAAAGGAATGATGGGGAAAATGAATAGGTTACCCATTTCTGCAATGTAGCTCGTCTCCATGGTAACAGAGATAAACAACAGTAAATAAAACTGTTGTAACGAAAAGCATTTTAGAAAAAAAAAAAAAATGGTATTATTTATAATAAAGTGAATGATACAGATAATGTGAATATGTATAAAGTGAAACTACTAGTTATTGGACCTTGTGAGGTAAATTTGGTCTTGCTTTTATATTGATTTTTTTCATCAGTAACGATATAAATATTATGAAGAAAAAAAATAAATGAAATTTCCTTTTTCTGATCTAAATTTACAAAAAGATATTATTATTATGTACTCAAATTGCATTGTGGGGAACATAGACTTGTACTGCTATAAATTTTGTCAAAAATTTAAATAGTAAATCACTAATTTATGGTATGTTATTGGAGACTTTTATTTGCTAAGCAAAAAGCAGTGATGCTTGGAAAAAAATGCATCATTTTCATTGGAGATCTGAACATAGGCATGGAAACAAAATAAAATTATTGAATTTAAGAAAATTTTGCACTTAAACAACTAAATAAAATTAAATGTACATTAAAAATAATGTAGTAAAGATATTTACATTTATCCTTAAGTCTGTTTCATTATTATTTAAAAATTAATAAAATATAACAATATTTGGTATTTTTCTGTTAACAATTAAATACTAAATTTTTAAATATCATAATAGTTAAAACGAATTCCCTAAATTTAAAAAGTTTTACTGTCACCTGCTTTGATCGAGTTTAAAAGTGTGAATAATGTACTATAGAAGTAATAAAATAAGTATAATATCACTATAGAAGTAAGCTTTGAAAGAATTAAAGTTGCCTATAAAATCAAATACGAAAAAAATATTTTTGCTCACTATTATGAAAAATAATTAGTTAATCAATAATAAATAAACAAAAATTATTTTATTATTAATTAATAAATAAATAATTTTAGTGGCAAATCTATTGAAAATGTGAATATTAAAAAATAAGAAAAATATTACAGTAAACAAAAATACAATTAAATTAAAAGATTATTAGATATGTAGGGATTACTGTAATTTAAAAAATAACAGCTATTGATTAAAAATATTTCCTAACATGGTTGCCAGATTGATAGATTTATTGCACAAACTAGGGATTAACCTTATGAATAATCAATTTTTTATTTTAACATCTGCTTAAGGTTGACATACCACTCTGACCAAGACTGTCTCATTCAGTTTCCATCATCTTGACCTAGCTAAAACTAATGGTCTCCATAAATAAACACCAATGTTCCCTTTAATTTACATTTCCTTTTTCATTCCAAGTCGTTTGGATAAGATCTGGTTTTTTCTGTCTGATATTTCTTAACATGAGATTTTTACAAGGTAGAATTGTTAGCCCTACACCCAAATCCCAACCTGGAGGGTCAGTCCTTTGATATAATTCCCTGGGGCAAAGTGCCTGGCTGTACCCTCAAATGCTAGGTATCCATTTTAGTCATTTCTTACATCATTCATGAGCTGCAGTGGAATTATTCTTTTATACCCAGTCACTACACTGGTATTAGTTTAATTTAATTATTCAAATATTTAATTTTTTAAGAAGCATTAAATATTAATTATTTTAAGAAGTTATACAATCATCATAACTGGTTCGACAGTCCGTTATGGGCCTTGCCTTCTTTAAAAAGACCCAGCCAGGCTGTGGCTGGATCTTTGTTCTGGTTCCCTCTTGGCTGTGGACCTCCAATTTTGATCTTAATAACATTAAAATCAGAGTCAAAACAGTCGACCCATCTCTTTTTTGGGGGTTACATTGAAAACTTTCAAAGCAGCTCTATCACTTTTCATTCTCATTAGATGACCGGCCCATCTCATTCTGTTCAGTTTAACAAATTTTAGAATGTCAATGTCTCTAAAAAGAATTTATAAAATACTTATTTATTTCATTTTTACAAAAAAAAATTAATTTAAATATTTTCCACTATAATTATTGAATATGGTTATTGATAAATAAATAATTTAAGCCTTGGAAAATTTCATTTGTAAATTTGAAAATATTTTACTAATTTGTGTTATGTAGTGGCTGTTTGCTTATAAATAATTAAAATTATTAATTATCCTAAGGTCTTTCTATTTTAATTTTTGAAAAAAAGAACTGAATATTTCTATGTATAATTATGTAATGAAACCATAATTATTCCTTTTTTTTAACCATTGACTTTCATATTGATTATCTTGCTATCTAGAATAGAATAAAGAAAATAAAAATTTTTTATGTTAATTTTATTTTTAATATATTAAGAAAATTTATGTTCATATCATTAATTATTTAATTATTTAGTTGCATTTACATCATAGTGATGTATATGATTTCAGTATAAATTAAGTATCACAAACTTATTATTAAGATATATTTTTTTTTTAACTGGCAATTACAAGAAAGGTAGCAAATTCTATTATGTTCATCAAAATATATCTTAATATCTGGTTCCAACCAATAATTTTGAAAAACAGTAAATAAAAATATACTAATTATCAGAATTATTTTTGTGACAAAGTATGAGGATTAAGTTACCCTGTTTATATGTATATAATTTGTTAAGGCAATTATAATAAGTATATAAATTTATTAATTGTATTACAAGTTTAAAGTTAAATTTTACACTATTGTTATTAATTCTGTATTATATTGATTTAATATATTTACTTATTGAAACAAATAATTTCATGTACTTTTTGCATTACAATATATAAAATAATTTGTTTATTTAATTTAATATGTGCATATCTTTATTTCTTGTAAAGATCGATTCCAATGTTGAAAATAATTTAAATATGTTATCATTGTTTGAGAAATGTGTTTTTATTTTAATTCATCTTAGTAAATTAAATCTTTAAGCCTTGGCTATCTTATTTTTGTGACTTTAAAGCTTAATAAAAGATAATAAAAATTTTATATTTGAATTATTCTATTATAATTACAATTTTAAAAGAATAAATGATGTTTTATATCCTGTGAATTTTATAAAATATTTGTAAGGGCATATATTATCTCAGTTTTCATAAAATGCTTATTTTGCTTCCATTTAAATTTTCAATTACAATAAGAAAATACTAGAATGCAATTTTTTTCTAATTTTACTCAATAATAGTTTAGTATCTGTTAAACAATTATAATTTAAAACTCATTATGAACTAAATAGGAATATATTAAGTATTAAAGAATGGATGTAAATAATTTTAGAAAATTTAAATATTTAATTCTGATTTATTTTAATAATTTTATAAATTATGATGTTAAATTAGTTACTTTTTTTATTCCCCATATGGGTCTGGGTGAGAATAGCCCCACTGTGTAAAAGGTGACTAAATTGGGTACCCAGTTCCTGGAGTATAACCGAGTGAGATAAAATAAGACTTCTCCCCTTTTAGGCACCATGTCTTTGTGCCACAAGGACAAAAAGAAGCTGCATTTTTTACCCTTTATCATGACCACAGGTTCATGGACTTGGTTTACATTTTCTATAGAGCAAAGTAGGATAAGAAACAACATATCTTTTATTTTTGTATTATAAGATAAAAAATTTTGTACATATTATCTTAATTGTATCTTATTAAAGATTTATAGTCTTTATTCATCAAATTTGTTTCTTTTTTTATTTTTAGTGTGGAAAAAGTGTCATTTCTAACTTCTTGGCAGATGCAACAGAAACTATATCAAATGAGTATTATCCTACACAAGGTGTAAGGTAATTTTTGTAGAGTTATAACCAAAGAAATGTTTTTAGTTTATTTTTCTAATAATATTTCAAACAAAAATGTCGATAAATATCTTACATTAGCATAATTACTAAATACATTGACAATTTTTTATCATGAAACATCTAAGTATTTTCTTCAGTTTATCATAAATCACATCTATAATTTTCAACTAAAAGTTTAAATGACTGTAAAAAATAGGATATATATACTACATATGATTTAATGTCACATTTATAGATATACACAAAATCCAACATAAAGATTTGTTTATTATATTGCAGTATATGTTTTCGTATATTATAATATAATAAATTGATGTAATATTTGATTATATGTTATTCAGCTTTATGCAAATATTCTTTTTTATTGTAAAAACATGAACTGCAATCATATTGAGAATGAAGAGACACTGTTCATTCTCAATATACAATATCTGTGATATACATCTTTGTCAGCATAAATATATCTCTACGCATATACTTATATACATGTCTCCAGGATTGTTTTTCTGTGTTATACTTTGCACGTATTCTTTTTTATTGATATTTTAGAAATAAAATATCAAATTAAGCCATTCTCATACTACCCTTTTTTTTTTCTGGGGTGTGAGCTGGAATGGAAACTGCTTTTGTTACAGTTTTGATACATGTATAATAATTATTTGGAACTTAAAAGTAAAAAAAAAATGCATTTTATTGTTCTGTATACTATTTTATCCCTATTTAGGATTATATTCTCTTACTTATTTCTTATCACATATGCACTTCTGTTTTGTTGTGCATGAAATTAATTTTTAAATAAAGATTATTTGCAACCTTTTGGTTCCTTTCTTGATTTGTTTTTTGTATAGGTTTCACACATTTGAAACCTTTTTCTATATTCCTTTTTACTGATCACTACAATACAGAATTTCCATATTAACTTTACACCATGAATTTATTTAATGATGATGAGTTTTGAATGCATAATTAACTTTTTCATGAAAGCTGAATTTTATTCACTACTCAAGTTCATTTTAATCATACTTCTCTTTTGTTTGAAAGTTGTTGTCAGTTTATAGTATTTTTAATTTATAAATTTAATGTTAGTCGTTTAAATTAATAAAGTTAGTTTTTAATCATCGGCCTTCTTTTCTCAAAAACTTAAATTAACATTTAAGAGATTGTACAAAATGTAATTAATTCATTAAAAGATTTAAAATTTTAGATTGATATTTATCTTAATAAATTTTTTTATTGACATTTATGTTTATATTGATTTTTAAAAATTCTGTAAAAAAATAATAATAACATAGGAAAAATTTTTTTTTTTTTTTCTGAGGGATTTAATGTATTTTTTTTGAATTGCCATATATTAGCACTATGAAGTGCTTTTTATATTTAAAAATAATGGCTCTTAACATCATGTTCAATCAATGTAACGTAAAGCTCTTATAAAATCAGTCTTAGAATTTTATTCAATATTGAATAAAATTGAAATTAATATTGAATAAATTAAGTCTTAAGCAACGTTTTGATTATTCATAATAGTTTTTCTTTTGATTTTCATAATAGTTTTTTTTAAAGGAGTTTAAAAATATTTTTTTATTTTTATTAATATTTTCATTTGAGAATAAAATCATGTTGCTTAAATTTTTAAAAATAGTTAATAAATTTTACTGTACATTTGTTGTTAGTAAAATTAATCTTCTATTTCGATCTAAAAGTTACTTTAATATGATAGCTATCCATAATTTTTTTTTTTTTATTACTTTTTTTTTTTAATTATTAATTTATGTGTGAACTCAAAAAATGCTAGAAATTGAAGATGCTAAAAATTTTAAGAGTAAGAAAATTTCAGAAAAAAAAATAATTATATTGAAAAATATCTAATATTTTTTAATGTATTTAAAAAATGAAATAGATAAAATGAATTGTAAATTGTAGAAAAGAAATGTATAGCATTGAAAATTTGCAAAAAATTCAAAAATATTTGCTTTCCTTAACTAAGTAAGTAGAATTTCATGTTAAATAAAGTAGAATTACTATTATGAAAATTCTTAAAAATATTATAATTTTGTTTAATCAAATTATTTTAAAGAGTTTCTAAAAGGAGTTTTTTTGTTATTTTATTTGTAATTTATGGATTTTTAGTTACATTAAAATTTAATTGGTCTTTGTTTATACTAAGCTGAAATTATTAAAAATTTTTCTTAACTTTTTGAATTTCTCAAAATAATGAATCAAATTTCTTGTAATGAATCAGATAATTTCCTGGTAAATTAAAGTTTTAAATAAAAAAGTTAGAAATATTTAAAAAATATCTTAAATTTAATTTAATGATTTTTTTTTAAAAGATTAAATATTCTACTGTTGTATTTAAATTAGTTAACCAAATGAGTAAAAATTGAATCGTGATATTAAAAAAAAAGAAAAGAAAAAAAAGATACTAAAGGCACACAAAACACATGATAAACATAGCAGATTAAAATTTTGAAAAAAAAATTTTTATAAGAAATGATATTGAATTATTCGATGTTTCTTCGTTAATTAATACCAAATAATATATATAGCCAAATTTGAAGCAAGCAGGTAAAAAAATGTAGTATAACATAATATTATAATTGGCACCATTTTCTTTTCATATAAGATAGAATACGTTGCTCCGTATTTAGAAAAGTTCACTGTCACTATGTCTACGATGTGATTTATTTGGTTTCTATGCAAGAATCATATTCCAGCGACATCAAATCGAATAACCAAAACGCTCATAATTGTTTAAAAAGGGCAGAACTACATTTATTCTCAATTTCAGCATTGGCATTGTGATACATAATGATTGAACTGATCTATAATGTTTCACTTAATAATTTTTGGCACTGACCTACTTATTTCTAGGGTTTAAAATTCACCAAAAGAGTATCAGAATAGGTCTGCTTTTAAATCATTATTTATTTATTTATTTTTCCAGAATTTTGGAGTTTGAAAGTGATAATCTGAACATTGGTGGGCGAATTGCAAAGACCGAAGTGGAATTATGGGATTGTAGCGGAGATACAAAATACTTTTTTTTTCCTTCTTTTTTTTATTTTTGTGATAGTTATATTGTCTGTGTTTGGTGTAGCAGCTGTTAACGTAAGACTTTGTAATTGAATTAAGTAATTTAGATTTTGTTTCTTATATTTCATCACTGCACTAAAAATAGCAGCCGTTAGTGCATCGATTGCATAATTTATTAATTTCTCATATTTTTCATTGAATTATAGAATTTTATCATCGATAGATTGTAATTATAATAAAGGAGGCAGCATTATGTTAAAAACCCGACAATTTCTAGAACTAGTTTTACTATTAAAATTTCAATGTGTATGTAACATTTGGTAAAATATTATTTGTCTTCAGGTTCGAGAACTGCTGGCCGGCTCTCATGAAAGACGGCAACGGTGTCATCTTTGTGTACAGCAGTGACTTCGTCAATATCCGGAAGGAAATGGACATGTGGTGAGTGTTACCTCCACTTGTCAAACAACTCGACAATGCAGAAGGAGGGGGACTATGATGACAACAGATTTTTCATGTAAGGGTTCTACTAGGTGCTCAATGGCGTAAAGGTCATGATGTTTTTACTTATTCAAAGTGGCTTTATGGTTTTCACTGGGCGAATCCTTCAATTGACAATACTGCTGGGGAAAATGTCCAAGTTGCATCATTGAAGTTCTTGACAAATTTCTAATAGGTTTACAAATTCATAGGCCGAAGCATAGAATCATAAATGCTCCCGCATTTGAAAAAAAAAATTGATTACAAGTATTAAAATGTTCAACGCGTTTTCTAATGAATCTGCTAAGCTTGCTGACCACTCTACAAAGGGATTTTCATTTTGATGTATCAACGTTCACTTCTGGTGCACCGTAGTTGAGATTGGATACTGCACCCCAAAAATGGTATCTACTCCTTCTTACTCGAATTCAATGGAGTGGCTTTTCAGCCTACCAATTTATTATGCTCATTACCTGCATAATGGGAACTTACTGTTTGATTAACTTTCTGCATTTCAAATTAAACTCCCTTAAAAAGCTGACCACATTAGGAACAAACCGTTTATTTTCGTATGTAGGCAAGTTTGCAAATCATTTCACGCTTAAGATCTAAATTCCAGAGTAATGCAAAAGATGTTTGTTACAGGTATGCCAACTTCGTACAGGCCCAAGGTTTGAAGGACAGCCAGTGCATGGTTATCTGTCATCGCAAGCCAAACCAACCGGAAACGCGTTCCTCTGAACTATGTGAGTATTCGATTGCACTATCCTCTATGTGAGCATAACATAATCACTGACATAGTGAATCATCGCAAATAGTAAAAAAAAAAAAATAAAGAGCATGTGATTAACTGATTACGATGCTTGTAATGATTTTCTAACTGAAAGTCCTTCATGGGATATAGAGGGGACATGGGCCAGAGCACGTTTTTCTGAAGGATAACGATTTGGAGAAGAAAAAAAATTATAATCTAGAAAAGGGTTTGAAATCAACATAAAAAAGAAATTTAATTAAATAATCTCTTATTTAAACTGTTTAAAATCACTAATGAACTCAAAATATTAAGTATAATCTGCCCTAAAGTTTGATGGAAACGAAAGATTAAATAATTTATTCAAAAATCATAGTGTTAGCGACAAGAAAATAAAAAAAGACGTCAAATTCCAAAATCTTTTTAAATAGAAAATTATCTATTATTATTATTTTTCGTTGACATCTATAAAAGTGTGTGTGCAAAATTTGAACTTGATAATCGAAGCATGAAATTGTTTAAAAATCGATTTTCAAACTTTTAAGCACATCCATAAACACCACGAGTGAGTTTAATAAAATCTTACAATAAAAAAAATAAAAGATGATGTACGAGTACTACCTCGTTGTGGATGAATGGCACAGACAACAGACATACAAACATATGGCATTTGTTCTTTCGAAATTGGATGGTTGGCATTATAAAATAAGCAATAACAAGTAATATAAAAAAAAAATTTTAAATCAATTCCTACTTTTTTTTTCCACTATATTGCAAAAACGTCCTTTATAAATAATTTTCATTCATTTTTTTAAGTTAGAAAAATTCTCTCTCTCAATTTATTCACATGTTTCATTTTCCATTTTGTTCCCTCCTCGACTTAGACTAAACCCAGAATGAAAAAGAATCTGAAAAAGAAATTTTTCCAGCGATCTACACACTTCGTCACTGACGGTGTATATTCCTAAATTCATATTCTGCTAAATATCTTATATAAGAGAAATTTTTTTTTCTCCTATATAAAAACTAAAATAATTTAATTAAATTTAATGAATGAATTATATTTCGGAAAACTGTATTAACATCCAGTGTCATCCACTACAAGTTTAAAAAAATGTATTTGAACTTGAGTGGACGAATGAAAAGTATTTTATTAACAATTGAAAATTGGAACAAGATATATATATATAGCGAATGTGTGAACTAATAGTAGGAATTAAAAAATTAGTGATTTTTAAAGTGCTAAAAAACACATTAAATAAAACATCGTTGCAGGATGGACAAATAGTTTTTAGATAGACCCACATGCTAGTGTCTCACTGTGTGTTTTCTTGCAGCCAGCCTTTTTCCCGCGTGCCCTGGGTGTGCGCGGGGGTGGAAGAAGGGGGCGTTCTAAGGAGGGAATTCAGCAGCTTCCTGCAGAGGTTGCTGAGCGGCATCAGCGAGCGCAGGGACCAGGAAGAGCTGAGCATCCTCAACCAGCACTGAGCACCCGTCTCCTAAGCATCTGGGACTATGTCATCGGTGTGTCCACTCCAGTGACCGAAGGCTATCGGAAAGAAGAACAATCTGCATCGATTCTACCCATTTTTTATAGCAGTGAAGCAACTCAGTGCCAGTGGAATTGGCCCTCGATGCAATGCTAAGCTCAGGAAGGAAATGGTGTTGACTTTCTGTCTCCTGTGAGTTCAAAGACATCTTTTCACACAAGTCTTACGTATAGAAGTTTTAATGGAATGCAGAGGAGACTTCTGATTGATTGCTTCCTTAATGTTTTGAGTCTTTGGTATAATTGCAGCTTTATCTGCTGAATTGGTGATATGTAAGATGCAAGCAGATACTGTTTTGCTGTATATTTCAATACTGTGTAAATAACAATAAAAGTTTATTTATAGATAATATCTTGTCTTTCATATTTACAAACTCATAAACCCGTACATACTTATAAAGAAAATATGTGTTCATGATGCTGTTTACCTATGCAGTATCAGTCAATGAACTCATTGTTAACCTATGAAATTTTTAATCTTTTTTATGCCTTTCTTTTTCTTCTTCGTTGGCTCAACAACCCCATGGTGGGCCAAGGCCGTTCGACACATTTCTACATGTTTTTCTTTTTTACGGGATATGGTTGTCAGTTCAACGCTCTACAGTCATATTAGACCGGGACCTACGGTTTAAAGTGGATTCCGAACCACTACAAGCATCCATGACACCGCCGGTACTGAACCCGAAACCTATCACACCGAGCGCCAGTTTTATGCCTTTACTGTTGTAGATAATTAAAAGTTATGAAAAGAGTGGGAAAAGGGGCTAAAGCTTTGCCTTTACTTGAAGCTTTATTTAACAAAAAAAAAAAAAAAAAAGATTAATTTACTATATTTAAAAACGTATAAAAATGCTGTAGGTAATTATTAAAAGAAAAGTCGTTTTTCTGATATAAAGCGAAAAAAAGATTTCGAAAATTCAGAAATGGCATATTCCTTTCGTGGATGGATAACTCCTAATGAATCTAGGGAACGAATCGGTAGAGTGTAAAGTTGGACTCCCTCCGAGTATTGAAGACTTGAGGTGAAAAACGATTCTTCCAGAAGAAAATCTGACGTAGATAAATATATTTTCATACTGATGGATTGCCAGAGAGCAACCGTTATCACAACTTGGTAAATTATAACTTTCAATTATATGACCAAATTATTACATTATTTTGTGTTTCAGTAATATTAACAGTATTTTTAGTTAAGAGTTAGATATCTTCAGCAGAATTTTCAATTAATATGGAATTATTAGAAATAATTAAAAGAAAGTGCAAACATTTTAATTAACTTTTTAAAAGCAAGAATCTCACAGAAGCGAAAAAATATCCTGTACTATAGTGTTGAGCATTTGCGCTATAACCTCAAATTCCTTTTTGCAATATTTATCCCAGTGCGCAAGATGTTCGTAAATGCCAAAAGTGGTTTTTTTAAGTTCAACCGGTAACTTTGATCTTTTTGACTCGCATCTATCAGGAAGATCAATTTTAAACAGTGATGTGTTAAAAGCGGAAGCAAATCCGTGCCAACTAATCAAAGAACTGTCAAACATTCTTAATCAACTTTGGTCAACCATTCAAGAACCACAGAAAAGTAAAGTATGGAGAGCGGGTGTTTGGGTCCCTCATAAACTGCCCAAAGAAAACAAAGCTTACCACATGCAACTTATTACTTCAACGGCACTATTATCACATAAAGCATTATTTGTTAGCTTGATCACTGGTGATGAAAAATTGGTTCTACTATGCCAAATACAGAACACAAAAAGGAATAGCTATCCCTAATAAGCCAGATTTACATCTTAAAATTGTGTGGTGTTTGATGGAAGTATTCGCTGAATCATTCATTTTGAAGTGCTGAAACAAACTGTGAATGCAATCCTTTCCTGTGAACAATTGAGTCGAGTAAATCAATCTTTAATTGAAAAGTGTCCAGTGATTGTCAACAGGAAAGGCATTAATCTGTCACACGATACAGCACTGAGCAAGCAAGACGAACCCTGGAAAAAATTATTAATGAGTTGGAAAGTACTGCCTCACCCAACATTTCACCATAGGATTTTCATTTATTCCAATCACTACAACACTTTCTAAGTGACAAAAAAAACTTGAATGATATAAATATTTTGCTCAAAAGTCAATTGATTTTTATCAATCCAGCATTGAAAGTTTACACATTAGATGGCAAAAGGTTGCTGATAACGAGAGTAATTACATCATTGAAAAAAATAAAAACTTGTTAGAATTTAATATAAAAAAAAAAGTTATTACTTTCAGATCCCCTTAATAGTAATAATTTCTGACGTTAAAACCAGATTACCATTCTACATGATCAGACTATATTTGCATAAACACTTTTAAATGAGTTCAACTCAGATTCACCATTATTATAGTATGACTTGATGATCAAATTGCTAGTTAATTAATGCTTAGAATTTTAATATATATAAAAATTTAATTTTTATTAATGTATTTATAAAGAAGATTGTTAAAATAACGAGTAGCTAAATTCACTTAAATTGCAAATTTTATGCTATAAAGCATTTTGCATTGCTACTAACAATGGTTATTAAACTAGGTTTAAAAGAAACATTTACTACTTTGAAGGTTCTAATAATAATTCATACATATTAAGCTATAGCCTTGAACATAAATAACCACAAAATTCAAACATTTTGCTTCCTTACCCCAACACAATTTAAATTAAGAATTTAAGCTTTTTTAAAAATATACTCCTCTATCCTTTTAATAATAAAAAGGCAGTAATAATTTCTTCAAGAATAGGACACAATCAATATTTTTGGCTTTATTGATTATTTAATTTATACCTTTTTCAAATTTATTCTAAATGATTTTTACTGCTTCTACAAAGTGTTGGTTTTTATTCTAAAGTCATTAAATTTCATTCATGTAGTCATTGTTATAAGCTCTTAAATTGCATTTTTATAGCCAGTAATTTCAGAATATTAATAATTCAGATGAACTGGCTACATATATATATATATATATATGCATGTGTATTATTTCATGCAGAAATTATTATTCATGTTATACAATAACAAAATAATAATGAATAAAAAATTTCAGGTGCAATATTCATAATATTACTTAATTACATGTTTTTTTAGAGCAGAATAGTTTTAATGTTAAATTTAAAGAAAAAAAAAATGTTTAATGGGACACACTAAATGAATTTTGTGCTGATTTGAAGGCTGAAAATATTATTTCAAATCACAAGAAAAATTGTCAAATATATTAAAAATTTGAATATTAATATAAGTTGGATACATGATTTTATTTTTTTTATCATAGACTTCAGTAAATTTTAAACAAAAGATTCATTCAACCATTTCACAAAAATATGTAGCATGATAAAGTAAGAAAATACTATGACTAATAAACTGATAGAATAATTTATTTCATTTAAAAAAAATACCAGATAATAATCCTAATAAACAAACAAAAAAATAGCAATATAATATACAAATTAAGAAATGAAATAAATGAAACTTTAATAATAAACTTTTTTCCCCTTTGGGACATAAATAGTAAATCTATCATGTTATTTTCATATTATTAAATCTTATACATTAAACAATTAAATGCATACTGATTCAATTTCTCTCACTAGGTTTCAATACCTTATTAAAGCTTAAAAAAAAATAAATGCAATTATTAAATATAAAATATTTATTCAAATGATCGTAAAACACATTATAATTGTAATAAATGTTCTGCTTTCACCAAGCTGTAAAAATTTTTGATAAAAATTAGAAAAGGGCATAGGATATTGATTATTTTTGATTTTGAAAATAATTATAGTTACAAAAAGCAGCTCTGAAATCAGCAAGAACAAAAATGTTTTTTAAAAAAAGTATTAATTGCTTTATTTTTGTTTTGCCATGTTCTGTCAAAATGAGTCTTGATGTACATAAATAAAACAATATGAGAAAGGAGAAATGTTCATTTCCATAATTTCTTAATAGACATGTTCTTCTCAGCATCCTTTTGCATAACCTAATAAAAAAAATATTTCAAATTATTTTTTTTTTTTTTACAGAATAGTAAATTTCAAATAACAAAAAAAAATAAGGAGGTAAATAACTTCTCTTAAGATTAAATCAAGCTTCACTGTTTCTTACAATATTTTTCTTTATTTAATTTGCTTAGGATATATAAATTCATTTTATTGAAAATACTTTATTATGTTTATATTTAAAAGTAATTCAGAGTAAAAGTAAGTTACACTCAAAATTAAACATGATTAAATTACTCTTTTAAAACTTGATTGAAAATAAATTTTATTTTTAGTGAAGATAAATTAATTCTGTGATTTTTAAAAGTAAATAATCTTTAAAAAAAAAAAAACCTGAATAATCTCTTTAAAAACAGAAATTAAAATAATGATAATAAATAATTAAAATAAGACATTTTAAACAAAAATATTAAAAACTGCTTATTTGCTCCATTTACACCTTAAGTGCATTTCAATTGAATTTTAATTTTCTGCACATACGAAAATAATAAAAAAAGCATCCTAGCTAATAAATACTTTAATTTGGAAAAGCATTTAATTTTTCAAATCACACACTACAATAAATTCTTATTCTTTCTTAATAATTGAACAACTTTTATAAGATCTTTTATTGTGAATCTAAGATAGCTTTCTATAAGTCTCAGTGCCGAAAAATTTCTTAACACACTGTAATATGGAAGATTACAACTGAATTGTTTCTTTAACACTTAATTTTTAAATTTATTACTAAAATTTTTTATAAAAGTCTGGAGTCAAATTTTTAAATTGATTACAAACTCCCCATTTCTGGAAAAAATAAAAAGATTTCTTCCAATAGATTTGTTAACAAACATGAAATAAATGATACCTTAGCAACAGCCATTTCAAAGTCTTCTTGAGTTACATGGACACGTCTCTCCCTGAGAGCATACATGCCAGCTTCAGTGCAGACACCTTTGACTTCTGCACCAGAAGCACCTGGCATCATTTCGGCAATCTTTCGCAGGTTGATGCCTCTCGTCAAATTCATCTTGCGAGAGTGAATTTTCAAAATATCTAAACGGGCCTAAATTAAAGAAATTAATATATATTTCATTTAATCACTAATTACAGAAATAAAATATAATATTGTGCCTGTTTATTTCTCATTGTTTAACTTTTCAATTTCTCTGATAAAAATTTTTAAAAAGTTAAAGTAATTTTTAAAAGTTTAATCTCTTTACAATTACTTTCTAAATAATATCATTTTCATGAAATATATTCCAGGCCAATCAAGATTAAAAATATGTAATATATGGAAATAATAAAAATCAGATTTAAACTCATTGACTAAAATCTATATTCTATCTTCTCATATGGAATAAAATACTTACTTCTTCATTTGGTGGAGGGAATTCTATTTTTCTATCAATACGGCCAGGTCTCAAAAGGGCAGGATCCAAGATATCAATTCTGTTTGTAGCCATGATAACCTATAATAAAAACATATACAAATTTAATATCATCAAAAAAATGCTAGAAATTTTTGGCACTTTAAAGAAAATTAAAAAATTATTACACTTTAAAATGAAATTGAAAGATAACGAGTATATGCGCTATAAAAAAAAAAAAAAAAAAAAAAAAAAAGGTTTTATTTGTATATAAAAACACGGTTGTAGTATAAACTAAGTGAATTTTTCAGGAAATTGAAAAGTAACGATTTTTTTTTTACTTCCTGAGTTTGGGATCAACTCAGGAAGACAGAAAGCCATGCCTACTAGTTGTGAAAGTTTAAAACATCTGCAGTCAGAGGGAATAAAATTGTAACACTAAAAGTGGTATGGTTCATATCTTGCAAAGAGAATTGATAGCCATAAGGTAGCAATAAATTATAGAAGTACAGTCGTTAGAAGTGGTTGTTTGCAAAAAATAAGAAACTAGGAACTAAAAGCTAACATTGAGTAGTGCAGCAACCAAATTTATTAGATATAAGTCGAATTTAGGAAGTATAAAAGTGTTATCTCTCACTCACATACACACTTTCCTTTTACTAAATAAATAAACATTTAGTCTGTATTTATTTAAAATAGTTTTATTTAATTATAAAGAACTACATTTTTAAATAATCACATGCAATTTTAAAAAAATTCTTAATACATTCAAAATATGCCACTCTTAGTAATTCAAAATTTCCAAACTTTTTAAGAACTACATATAATTAATAAAATTATATAAAACTATATTATAAAAATTTAATATCTTTGAAATACAAGCACCACATTTTCTGATTATTCTCTTAAAAAGAAAGAGTGCTGAAAATAAATACATATAAAATGAAATATACAATTGTATTAAAATATTCAGTAAAAGAAAAAAATCTATCCAACTTTAAGAGTGATTGTGGGTACCACTAAAAATGTTTTGAATTATGTAGCAAACATTGTGAAAATGTGTGTGTAATCAATAAGACTTTCCCATCCCTTCAATACAAAATTTGTTAAGGGATTCAATAAAGTATTAAATAATATTTATAAAGTATAAATCAATAGTAAAAAATGAATCAAAACTACTTATCCTTAAAAAGAGAGGAGGTTAGGACATAATTAAACAAAGGTGGGAAATCGTCCCAAAAAGTTTTGACCAGACCCCAAAATCAGATTTTTTTATACTGACTCTACTCTTTTCCGTAATTTTATATACTATGATCTTTGCTAATGGATTTAGAAGAATTTTTTTGAAATATATTCAATGACTTTTATTTTATAGACTTACAAAAATAATTTCTTCATAATAAAATATGTTTCACAACTTTTAAGGTACAGCATTTGCACTCATTTAAAAGGCATTCTTGTATTGTAAATTTGCTTACAAAAAATGCACATATCCTATAAAAATAACAATAGCAAATGAGCAGGTACCAAAGTATGATAAAATAGCTAAAGACAAGTTTAAAAAAAAAAATGTACTTTTTTAAATTCAAAGAAACTCTATTTCTGATATATTATTTTTATTGATAGTAAAATAGCTTCCATAACATCTTTTATTGTGGATCTAAAATAATTTTTTATAAGCCTCAGTGCTAAAACAAAATCTCTCAACACTTACTTGGTATGCTGCTAGATCAGCAGTCTTTTTTACTGGTATTATTGAAAGATACAATTGAATTTCTCCCTTAACATTTAAATTTTAACAATAACTCATGGAATATCAGAAAAGTACAAAATAAAAATCTAGGACCCGAATTTTTAAGCGGATTTTGACTCCTTCAAAAATGCTTAATTCCCGACTCCTCGCCTCTGTTTTTAAATTTAAAAATAGGAAGAGATGGATACATTGTCAGAATTATGCAGCATGTACTGGAAAACAGAGAAATAAAAAATACATCTAACCTTGATATTTTTGGTAGCTTCAAATCCATCTAATTGATTAAGCAACTCAAGCATAGTTCTTTGAACTTCACTGTCGCCTCCAGATCCAGCATCAATTCTAGATGAACCAATGGAATCTATCTCATCCATAAAAATTATAGATGGTGCATGTTCCCTTAAAAGAATACATCTATTTAGTTTAAATTGAGGAGAATTAAAATGAAAATTATGAACAAATTTAATACAGGTCATATACTTTTTGGCGAGATCCAATCCATGACGGTACAATGACATTGTGTAACATCGAATGCCATTACTTAATGTTTAATTATTTTAGTTTAATGAGTTTATTGAATAATTATTTTTATTTACCCTATTAAGCTTTTGATGATAATAACTAAGATTAAATCACACAATAAATTGAACATTTCCCTATAGTATTTTTCCAAATTTTAATTTTGCAGTCATCGTTATTTATTTTTTCAAGAAAATTTGCTAAACTATAATAAATTATGTCATTTACTAAAGCTATGAAACTTATGAATCCTATCTGCAAATCTTTAATAAATGATAAATGCTTATAGGTATACACTTCATTTTTTTTTTTTTTAAATTTATACTTTTCTAATTGTATAAGGCAGCGATAAGTTGTATATTCTTTTCATCACAATTAAAGGTTTCCTTCTTCCCCTGCATTTTAAGGCAAGTTTATTTATTTATTTTTATGATTCAAACAAATTGCAATTATTAGTTTAAATTGAGTGGTTTTTAAAAACACACATTTTCATAAATTAGATAAATAAATTACAATTTTAATAAAAATGTTATTAAAAAGCACCAATGACACTTTTAAAGTCAGGGGAAAATCACCTCATCAAAATAATTGGAAAAATAATATAAATGTAATAAAAATAACAAATATTTATTGTACACAAGTTGGCGTTATTGAGAATGTATCAATAATATCAATATTATTAAATCATAAACAAATTTCTGAGTGATAAATCATAATTAGAATACTTGAGAATATCATACAGAATGTAACAGAACAATATTAAAATTTTCTTTGCAAGCCAATCTGTTTTTTATGGGGTAATTTTCTGTGTTAGATTTATATTTAAATAAAAGACTCTTAAAGAGTTTCTACGATTTGATTGAGCATCATGAAGTGCTCAAAATTTAAATGGATAAAAAAATATTTAACATGACTTTTATATTAGCATAATTAGTATTTTTGTTTACATTTTAAAAGGCATAATTTTTGCTGCTTAAGAAATAGTTAAAAATGATGTATATATGAGAAATTGTATTAAAATATTCAGTAAAAGAAAGCAAAAAATATATATATATCCAACTTAAGAGTGATTGTGGGTACCACTAAAATGTTTTTGAATTATGTAGCATACATTGTGAAAATGTGTGTGTAATCAATAAGACTTCCCCCATCCCTTCAATACAAAATTTGTTAAGGGATTCAATAAAGTATTAAATAACATTTATAAGTATAAATCAATAGTAAAAATGAATCAAAAGCTACTTCAATATTCTTAAGGAAAGAGGCGGTTAGTGGAATTAAAAACAGATCTATTTGTGAACCAAAATATCAACAATTATAAAAAATAATAATGAATATATAAGCAATTTTACTGAGGAAATTTCAATAAAAACAATGATTTTTGAACAATCCATAGATTCCTATGATTAGAAAACAAATTACTCTTTTAATTTAAATTTCTTTTTTAGTTTATTTTGCTTGGTTTTTACAGAAATGTCTTATTACACGTCAAAGTGAAAATTATAAAAGGATCATATTTAGTATGTTAATGCCTGGAACAATATCATGTGTTGAACATCTTTCTTTGCCATTTTTTATTTATTTTTTTTTTTTTATTTTTAAACTGCTTTGCCCAAACAAGATAATTAAATTATATTCATATTTATAAGCATAAGGCTTATTTACAATAATGTGTAACAATCAATACAAAGTAGCAAGTAATTAGAAGTTCAGCACAGCTGAAGTCATATTCTAACCATTCATTAACATTTTACTATTAATACAAAATAAAAAAGACTCAAATATCTATCTTAAATATACAAAAGTTGAATTCTTTAATTTTAAATATTAATGATATAATATTGCAAAAAAAAAAAAAAAAGTATATTAAAAATTTAAACATTTTCACAAAAACCAGAAATGTACAGTATTTTAATTAATAACTATAACTTAATTAAATGATCATATAGTAAATAAATTTTATACCTTGCCATGACGAAAAGCTCCCTCACCATTCTAGAACCTTCACCAATAAATTTCTGCACTAGTTCTGAGCCTGACACTCGAATGAAAGTACAATCAGTATGATGAGCAACAGCTCTTGCTAGTAAAGTTTTTCCAGTACCTGGTGGACCATACAATAAAACACCCTAGGAAACAAATATTTTGAGTAACATGAGAGACAATAGTAAATGCTTAAGATCTTATATAATAACATATTATAATTTGAGCATGGATTGCATGAAACGGCAAATGCCAGGTTTAAGGGAGGAAACAGACAAATCAATTACTTGTTTATCAGAAATGTGAGTTTCAAAGCTGTTTTGAAAGTAAAAAACTTATTGAAAATCCATATTGACCTTTAAACTACAACAAAGCTTAATAATCTGCTAATATAAAATTCATAATCCAGCTGAGCTGTGGTCCCAACTGTGTCAAATTAAAGAGAGGTTGCATAAAACTGCAAACTGTATTTTGTCATCCACCACTAAGTTCACGTTTTCAAAAATCAATTAGCAATTTTGCATAAGGTAAGCATTTTAGAATTTTCTTTTGACATAAAATCAGAAACATTTTAGATTTCAAACTGATTTGAATAGCCCACCAGTAATATGAAGATAATAAGAAACGCATGGTGAATGTTGTTAACATGATACCAATAAATCCTATTGTCATCCCATAAAAGCAGAATTCTTATCCCATTCGTTAATTCTTACATCCTCTAGTGGAGATCTTAAAAAGCGAAGGTTGAGGATTTGATAATTTATATTTGGTTATTTTTCCATGATTATTAAATCAAAATAATGGAAATAGAAATTTTGGCGCAGTTTGCCATAGAAATGCGAAATTTGCCGTTTGTTTAAGAGAATATAGCAAGGGATGAATTTCGCAGTTTGGCACAGATTTTCTATCCTGCCAATAGTCACATACTGCACTTGTTAACACTTGAAGAACACAGGCTGGGCTTAGAATATTTTCTGTATAGTGCACTGTGTTTTATACTTGTAATATTGCATAGTAGGTATACCTTATATTATAAAATGTATTTCTATAAAATATTAACTATTACTCTTGTAATATTGTGCAAACATATGTAACCTGCTAAAAAACAAAAAACATTGTGCTGAAATCAAAATTGACAGTTATAATGAACACTGAACGAAAATTCAAGCAGCATTGTGTTGCCATCTGGCAGTCAAGGTCAAAAAATGCATGCAATAAAAATACGAAAGTAAAGTCTCATTGAATGTTGGAATACAAAAATGCTAACTATCAAATGCCAGATTTAAAAGAGTAATTACTGTATTATATGAACAAATTTTAAAGAAAATATATTCACACTTTTAGTTGTGAAAAATAAAAAATTATCTAAAAATGTCTACAGAAATAAGAAAAACATTCTATGACAGAAAAACTATAACCTACTTTGGGCTGTGCAATACCAAGAGCTTCAAAGAGCTCAGGATGTTTGACAGGAAGTTCAATAACCTCCTTGATTTCTTTAATTTGTTTATCTAGACCTCCAACCATTTCATAGGTAGAATCTGGAACTTTTTCAACCATCATTAAGCTCACTAGAGGATCAACCTAGATAAATTTGAAAGAAAAACAAATAAAATTTAAGAAAATAATTTAATTTTTAATTTAAAACAAAAATAATAATCACAATTATTTGAATAAAAATTTTCTAAATATACTTTAAAAATAGCACAGAAATATGGATATTTAAAAATCGAATTGCCTTTCAATTTAATCAGTATTTAGTAACTATTTAATAGTACTCAATAAAAATAGGTACAAAAGTACTTTCAAGTGAAAAATGATAACTTCAAGAGATTCATGTTTTTTCAGTTACTTAAATAAGCAAAAATTTTTCATTTTCCACAAAGAGTAACATATTAACAGAACTTCAGACATTTTTTATAATGCAATAATCATTTTATAAGGACATTTTACATAAATAAAAACTTTAATTTGCACCCATTTTATTTAAATAAGGCGAATTAAGAAAAAAATTTCAATAAGAGAAAAACACGAAATTTAATATCTCATAATTTAATATAAAATATTCATATAATATAAACAAAATTTGCAATGTATTTTTTATCCATCAAATTCTAATAAAATAAAAATATCTAGTACAGAGTAATGATTTATTAAAAAATGTATGATTCAAAAATATTTTTAATATTCTTTAAAACTTTAAGAGCAATACAAAAATTATTTTTTATGTTCTTTCAATTAGAAAGAGAAAAATAAATAAATATAACAGTAACATACCTTATTAGGAAGAATTTTGTGGAGGGTGTAGCTGTCGTTCCTTAGGGCTACTCGACTGTTAGGCGTCACATCATTGATATCAATGTTTTTGTCAATATCAACAACAAACTTTCCTTCGGGATGTACCTACATAGAATTTATATCTTTTAAAACATGAAACAGAACTCCTATGATAACAATAGTATCATCAAAATCATCGAAGAAAATCAAAAATCATTATTATGGTTATCAACTATATTATTAAATTAAATAATATTATTAAATCTCAGCAAATGATAATTTCTATTTTTTTTTAATCTAAATATAGTGGTACTTTGGTTAATAACAGAATCTTGCAGTAGTAATAGAATTACAGACATTAGCAAAAGCACCAATATACAATGAGAGATTCTTGATAATTTCTAATTAGAAATTGATTAATTAATTCTAGCCTCTTACAATATACATCAGTACATATTAAAAGTGCAGATAAAATTCATTAAAAATGTCAAATATTTATATTTCTACAAAAAAAATTTTTTTTTTTTTTTTTTTTTTTTAAATTGTTATGAAAATAATTTTCAGTTATCAATCTTCAAAAGAAAGATGATTGGGAACACTTTACATAGCTTTTCTTACAAATTGACTTACAGAAAATATGTTTAAGATTTGTTTCCGGCTTTTTTAAAAATGTTTCTTAAAATTGTATTAACTACAAAACTAGTTCTGATAAGCCTTGATTTGTTCAAATTCCATTTCAAAGCAACATTTTGAACTTTCTTTTCCAACACATTTTATTATTTCAGCAGTATTAATTTATTCTTCCTATCCATTGTCATCTTTAGTAATTTAGTTACTACCAGTTATACCTATTAATTACTCTTTAGTAATTTAGTTACTACCAGTTATACTTACTAATTACACTTAAGCAATTTACTTACTACCAGTTATACCTACTTTATTTAGTTGATTTATTATATATCTTCAATAAATCTCCAACATCTTTTCCTTCTATTTTCAAATTAAGATTAAGAAATTGCTACTGTATCCTTTACCAATTTGTATACTTTATCTGAAGTTTCTTTATTACCAAAGGAAGGATATTTTCCTCTATGATGCTTGAGTTGTCAACCAAAATATATTTTTTCTTACAGCCACCCATCGTTAATCAATAATTTTGGTGTTTGAGACTACTACTCTTAAATAAAGCTATTAGTTATTAATTTTCAAAACTGAGAATCAAGTATTTTTCTTGTCTTTGAAGAAAACAACGCATATATATACATTAATAATTTTCAAAAATTTATTAATTAATAATTTTAAAAAATAAAAGGAACAGTATTACATACAGTAGATTCAACAAAATACTAAATACAATGTGTGTGTGTGTGTGTGCATTTAATAAACAGACACTCTTCATCTTCTAGTACACGATGACATATATTCTTTTGTTTTATTTAGGAATTCTTTAAACAGACTAATCAAACAGTATTTCCTTCTTCTAATTTCCAAAGATATTATTTTATTTTACCTTTAAAATTTATATTTAAAAGGTATAAAACATGATTTTTTTAAGAGATGGATCTTTATAAATGAAAAGTAGTAAAAAATTATGATCATTTACTTTTACTAAAACTTTCTTTTTGTCCATGGGTTTGACCACTTCACCAACATATGAACCTTGCTCTTGCAGTAACTGCAGCTCCTCACGAAGCATTCGCACTAAGGGAAAAGGCAAGGTTAATAAATGTGACACATTAGAAAAACAATAAAGGTAAAATCATATTAATCAGCACTATAGTAATTTCAATGTGCATAAATATTATGACATTGTTTATTTAAAACCAATTTATTATTTCTTTGAATATGGAAGAGAACTAAAAATGTAATTTTTGAAGATTTTATACAGTTTACATAAAACTTTTCTTAAGAGACATAAGTGAATCTATAACTTATGATTCTACAAATAATTAATGATCAGTTACAATACTATACAAACAAATCACAGTAAGGAAGGTTATTTTTTTTTTTTCATAGAAAAAATATTTAAAATTTTAAATTTACCTTTGGCATTGAGTTCATTTCTTTGAGCTTGAAGACGTCTCAAATTTTGAGTTTTTTCAGTAACAATAAGCTGTAATAAATTATACGAAATATATAACATATAAATACTGATTACATGCAAATAAATCTTTATTATTTTAACATAAAGCAATAACAATATAAAATTAACATACTTTTACTCATTGAAAAGTTTGTCTTAAAAGTAAGCTACCATTGTGAATTGTAACACAGATTTAAAATAAATAATTCTGCTTGTTCTGATAATAATTTCCCTTAAAATTTCAAATAATTCTTAAATTTTTTCAAGTCAAAATAGATAAATTCTGCTTGTCCCAAGTTTGTCAAATTTTTAATTTCTAAATTAATACTATAGTGAGTAGTTTCACTAATATTTTTAAATAATAAAAATTTGGACCAACAACAATAGTAAATAGCCCACAATTTCAACTATGCGATTCCCTTCATAGTTCTCACTCTCCCCAATATGATATACATTAAGTTATATTTAATATAAATAAAAAAGAAGTTATAAAATAACTAATTAATTATATATCTTAATTTTTATAGCAATATATAAAAAGAAGGAAATTGGGTGTCATACGAATGGAAGCCAGATGTTAAACAGCAGTTTTGAAAGTGTGAATAACTGCTTTAACATCAAAACAAAATAAATAAAACATTTTTGCATCATATTGTCATTGGCAATGAAAAATGGATAGACTATGATAATCTTATGTGTAGAAAATTGAAGAGTTGCCTTATACATCAACATCATCAGCAAGGCCACATATTCATGACTCATGCTTTGTATTTGGTTGGACCAGCTTGGTGAGGGAGTTGTTTCAATCAAATAAAATAATCACTGGTGAATATTGCAGAACACAATTGATGCATTTAAGCCCAGCAATTCAAGTAAAGGCACAAAGTAATTTTTCAACAACATTGCTTGATCACATGTTGCTCGTGTAGTCAAAAAAGAAACACTGAAATGGGATGTTTTACAACATCCACCACATTCACCAGATATTGCTCCATTGGATTACTATTTGTCCCAATCCATGAAACATGCCCTGACTAACAAGTGCTTCCAATTTTAAGAAGATACATAAAATTGGATTGATTAAAAATAGCATCAAAAGTTTAGTTGTTCTTCAGATGCAGAATCAGTGCACTGCCAGAAAGAATTTGAAGAATCATTGAATTTATAAAAATCCCTCAAAATTAATTCAAACTTGATTCTATAACTTCTTCTATATAAGCTTAAATTATCATTTTTTTTTTTATTTCTGCATATCTATCTTAAAAAGAAAATTATTATTACGAAATAAAATATAATAATGCAGAGCACATCTTACTTGGAGTTCTTCAATTTTTGTTATGTAATATTGTTTTAATCCTTCACCCTTTGCAGCATCATCAACATCCATCTACAATTAAAAAAAAAATATATAAGTTCAATTTGTACATTTGAAAACATTATAAATTTAATTAAGCACAGATAAAATATTTTTAACTTCTAAACCGAAAAAATAAAAAACATACACATTATGCAACATTTCATGAAATGATCAGAAATTTATATTTCTTTGAGATATTTTATACTTTTGATATAACATTGACTATTATATTTTCTTAATAAAGCTTTTTATTCTACAATCGATCAACTGCAAACAAACTTGAAGTATACACATCATTTGTAAAATTGTAGAATTTATCAAAACCAATACTTTAACAAGTAACTATCACTTAAGTAAAGTTTACATTGGTAAAATCTTAATTTGATTCATCAATTTTCACAGACAGCACCAAAAAAGTTTGATTTTGACTAATTCTAATCAAAACAAATAGTTACAATATCAAATCTCACAAGAAGAAGATATAAAGCAAGAAGATATAAAAGAAGAAGATATATGCAAGAAGAGATAAAATAATAAAAGAAAATTGCAAGATTGGAAGATAAATTTAATCAGTATGATGATTTGATTAAATATGATTCTGTATCTAAAATGATACCATAATTATAAAAAAAGCAACCAAGAAGTTTTAACAATGATTGCTTTTGCTGGATATACAATTTATAAAATCAGTATCACCTTAGTTTGTGTGACCTAGCTCTGCTGTTGCTTTTTACAATAAGGGGCCCACACTCCTGCATTGCTCGAACATGACATTTAGCTAATCATAATGCAGACTGCTCTGCCATTTTTAAAAACATCATCGTCAAATATAAGTTCAAGATATACATGCTCATTATACTTAACAAATAAATAGTTGGAACTCTTGTTTGTCACACATCTGTTGTTATTCAATTTAATTCTCTTCCATGCATTAACTTTAATATTGAACACAACTCAAAACTTATTTTTTATCTTCAAAATTCAAAAAATTGATAATTATTTTTAAATTTTCATAACTTAAAAGTGAATTCTATTTACCTGTTAATTACATTAATTTAATGTCATTGTCTATGGAACAAATATAGAGGAAAATTAAAAAATATAGCACTAATAATGATAAGGTTGCCACATTCTTCTGAAATGCTTATAAATCGGTTTGGGGTCTAGGTAAAATTGGTGGGTCAAAATAAGATTCCACCAAAATTTGAAAATATGTTTGTTCTTCATATAAATTCACATTCAACCTGGAGCTTACAAATTTGGCATGTACATGTTGTTACGTTGTTGCATAAGTATAGTTACGACTGTAGGCTATTTTTAAAACTTGGAGATTCATGCTCTTTTTATCTATTATTTATTGGAACCTATTTTGCACAAAAAAATTTTTTTCTTCTTACTTTATTTATAAGAAATTTTACAATCTCTTCATGATATGAATACAAGATGTGGGTTTTTAATGAACCAACTGCATGTTTTCTACGAAAATGTGCAATTTTAGAATGCATCTTAAACCAAAATTCATTATACAACTGAATTATACAAGTTGGTAAACTTTTTAAAAGCCAGAAAAAAAAAAAAAATTTGTAAATGCATTTTTAATATCAAAAATTACATTATATTTATTAGACATTATACATTTATTACATTATATTATATTTTACAATTAAAAGTTTATATTGGTTTTAATTGTAATATATTGTTTTATTGTTTTATATTGGTTGGTAATTTATTGGTTTATTTAAGGCATTCACATAAATAAAAATAACAAAACATTAATATTTGAAAAAGTAATACAGATTTGTAATTTTAATGTTTAAAAAATTTGCAATCTTTTATTGCAATCTTGCCTTCAAAAAATATTATAATTATCTTCTGATATACAGAGAGTTATATCAGAAGAAATTGTGACAAAAAAAAAAAAACATACAGCTTCAGAATATTTCTTTACGCTTAAATTATTACAAAGCTTAAATTATTATCTCTTAATAACAAAGATTAATATTTTTAAAAAGGATGACTTCACATATTATAAGCAAAACAAATTTATACCTCTTTTATTAAAGTATAAAAAAACTTTTTATAATGCATAATTTTAATATCACTTATCTTAGTTTTCTATTTTAAAGAGATGTTTTTAATTTTAAGTATTATCTGAATCATATTATACTGAAAAAGCTGATATAATAAGAAAAAAAGAATTTGAATAAGATTTTATAAGATGAATTTTCAAAGAGCACATGAACAGAGTTAATTATGGCAACTAGCCTAAATAATATTGAAATTAATAATTTTGGTAGTGAATTTTCCTTTTTATTGATAATTCATGCTAAAAACAGAAAAAAAAAAAACTTATATCAATATGTAACTAGAAAATTGTTTTGAAATACTAGTCTTATGTAGTCTAGTATTGATAACTACGAAAATATATATTTTTTTTGTTAGCTTTAATTTTAAAGCATATTTTAGTAGATCCCATCTCTCACTTCATTTTCATTATTATAAATGTTCTAGGTGAGATCTGTTCTTTCTCAACAAAAAGAATGCCGCCAATACATGCCATAGAAGTGATGATCAATGCTATATATTTGGTAAAAACATACAAGTAAACTATTTTCTTAGAAAACATTTACATTTTTGTTAATCTAGTAAGTACAATACTTGAGTTAATAATTTATTTTTTAATAAAGACATCAAGAATAAATGAAAAATTCTTGTCATATTAAATAAAATGCAACAAAATGACTTATGTAGGAGCATTACAAATTTTATATTTGAAAAATATTGATATAAAGCATACTACAAAATAATTCACTTATGGCCTTTGTAAACTTTAAAATTAAAATACTTTTACCTCAATTTCGAGGTATATATAATGAGTAAAAAGTACTATTTAAAATCTCAGCTATATTAAATACAAATGAACATACAACAAAATATTAATTTATACTATTTTTCGATAGTAAATTACATCAGATGAGAAGTCAGCAATTTTTAAATTTGTAAGTTCAAAGAAAATAATTCTATAAGTAAAATATAAGGGCTGCGTTTCTTAACAAAGACTTATAAATAATTTTAAATATAATGTAGTATAGTACAAAGAAGAGAATGAGTGGTGTATTCTAAATGTCTAGTCATTGTACGTAAACAAACGCTCAAAAGACAGACCCGAATTCTTTCACGACATAAAGTAAAAAAACTTAAGCTTTAAAAAATAAAACAACTTTAAAAAAAATTACTGTATTTATGGAATTTTTAAATATTAAGAATTAAACATTACAAATGCAATCAAAGATATGGAAATATAAATATACAAAAAAATTCAAATCTAAGAGGAATAATAAACAACAACGAAAATAAATTGAAAACAACAATGATCACACAGAAGTAATAATTATTTATTTACAATACCTGATCCTTCTCAATTTTTAATTCCACCATCTTTAAAAGTTCAATTTGCTGTTTCATAAAATATAAGAGTCACAGTGACAGTTTCTGTTTGAATGATCAAAAATAAGTTAAGATCAAATTCGATAAAGTGAAATAATTTGGCTAAATGTTGCATGAATTGCTATATAATTATGTTGTTATGGTGCTAAATATATGATTTGAAACATAAAATCTAAGACAAAAGTAGGTAATAATCTTTAAAAAAGGAAATATTTTTAACCGTTACAAAATAAATTTAAATACAGCTTTTCATGATGATGTGGTGTTGTTCCGATTGTGACATCTAGCGCCCAAGCCTTTTGGTGTATCAATCTTGAAGTATAGCAGATAAACCTTCAATCCATTATATTCTGTACAGCATTGCAAGCTAAACTGGTTCAGAAGTAATGTCATCATTGTTGAATAAAGATGTCGAGTGCTTGAACGCGAAGCGTTCATCTACTCAATGGTATGTGAAGGCAGTAGGAAAGAAAAGTCATGATAAATAGATAATAGTAATTGTATGATTTGAGAGAAAAAAAAAGAAGAAGAAAGTAAGAAAAATAACTAGGACAGCCTGCAAAACCGTGAATTATGAATTCAAGGCTGCTTGTTAAGACAGAAGAAAACGTGGAAAATGATGCTAACATGACATTTTTTCCCAACTTCTCCATCGCAAAACAATCTTCAAGAAACTACCCATAATGATGCTTTACTGAGAATAAAAATCACTTTCTGAGATCGTCGTAAGAGATCTCAGATCGTTCTTTCTGAGAACAGACGACTTCATTTTCGATAATATGAATATCATGGATAAAATAAATAACATCAGAAACCAATTAAAGTACCTATATATGAGTTCCCAATATGAAGTCGTACCAGAACACAGAGCATAATTCTTAAATAACAATCGAAATAGCTTCAAACTGTTTAGAAGCTGTTGTCGCAGAAATGGGTATGTAGTTGTCAAAACTTCCCCAAACCCCAGAAGAAACAGAGGAAATCAGAAAGACCGTTACCGAGTGACAGGATTCAAAAATAAAAATCCAGAACCAGGCAATTCAGCCAAGCCCCTACCAAAGCAATACCCAGTCGACCCAAGTCCTCCAAAAGGAAGAGTAACTCTGACCATCCCACAGACAGCCATTCAAGACGCATGCCAGATTAAGAGGCTTCGTCCAGCCTTCGAAACATTTTTTTGAGAAAAGAAACCACCCTTTCCCATCCAAATCTTGTTCCAAATCAGTTAAATAAAAATACCAACCCTTTCACATTACCTAATTTTAATTATTTCTCTTCCAATTCGCACAGAAACCTCGATTACTACCCTTCTTCATTAAAATCACTAAAAATTAGACCAGTTTAGTACCGGTAATAACTTTCGTTGCACCGAATCTGACCTCAGTACTTTCGAGGAATAGATTCTTAACATTATAGGTAAGCTCTGATGTAGATAACCTTCTCATTAAAAATTAACTAATTGAATTCTGCCTAAAATTTAAGTGCTTCAACATAAAGCAAGACAGGCCGTTAAAGTTCTAATTCGCGTGTCACCCAAATGTACCCCAAAAGAAGGCATGAATCTAGCAATTTCATACTTAGAATTTAAAATAATAGTAATTACCCAACTTCTAAAGGACAATAAGCAACCTACATTGTTGTTTTGTCTACAGATTGCAAACTCGATCAAAGCAGAAGATATATATAATATCACGTCTCTCCTTGGCCTCTGTATCAGCATAGAAAGATACAAAGGAAGCAACAGAGTCTCCCAATGCTATAGGGGTGAAGCATTTTTCACAGCAGCGTCGGCCCATAAGCACAACTGCACAAATACAATAGATTTCTGACATGATCAGGTGCAACAATTATCACTTTGTTGGTTTAGTCTTGCCACTCGTACTCTGCTGCTCAAAACAATAAATTTACAACCTGCTCAGTTAAAACATTTTTCACTTTACCTATTTAGTTTTACTGGGAACCTTTTACTGCTCAAAACAATAGATTTATGACATTCTGAGTAGAATCCTTTTCACTTTTCCGTTATGTTATCGCACAGCTTCAACTGCTGAAAAGTCTTTTGCGAATGTATACGCACTCGAAATTGTGAGATACGAGGATAATGGAACAATAAGGTGTGCATCCATTCACCCCGCTTCCCGGCCGAATCAAGATTAGGTCAAATTTCAAACAGGGGCTGGTGCTCATATATTTTTCGAGTGATTGTGCAAATGAATTAAATAAATTGCTAAATACCAACCATAATGTCATTATCTCTATAGATTTCAATGTAAAGCACACATCTTGAAATAACGTTAAGAACAACCGACATGGAAAAATGCTCAATAAATTTTTAAATATTAAACTCTACGCCAAACGTCAACGATAATCCCTTATAATCTGTGTAATCCGAATAATTAAAACATTCTAGATTTTGCTCTTTTTGAAAATATTCCGTTCAACCCAACAACTACAGTAGTAAACGAATTAAATTCCGACCACCTAACGATTTTAATAGATATCGCAATAGACTAACCATCGCATAGCTCGCCCTATTTCTTTACGACAATTGGAATAATTATAACTTTCATTTACATAATATGCTAGAAGCAGCATCCATACCATACATCAGAACCGAAATAGTCCCTGATGTGCAAATCAAGAACTGGATTTGTCGCTTTGAATGTTCTACAATAATCGCAACTGATCAAGGAACTCAATTTGAACCAAATCTATTTTTAGAACTATCCAAACTCACGGGATTCAAAACACAACGCCCATTGGCATATCATCCATAGTTAAATAATTGTATTGAGCGTTGGCGGGATACATTGAAGGCTACCATTCATAATGTTCTTATAGCCGAATCATTCTACTTGGATTACGCACGACTTCGCACACCAATTTCCATTCTATACATAATAAAATTTTCTATTCTATACATAATAACCTTTTCTAAAAAGTTCGTTATATTTGAAGATTTTTTTATCATTCGTTGCCTCACTTGGCGGGGGATAGTGTTGTGGTGCCTCAATCTTGACGTCTAGAAGACAAGCCTTCAATCGACTATTCTTCGCATTCACTTCACCAGTTCACATCAAAAAGTGAACGTTAACTAAAAGTGAAAAAGTACACTACCCTGCTGTGCATGGTCTCCGCAGCAGACGCCTGGTTAATGCACCTATGCTGGCTGCTGTTCATTGGCGGCAAAGCTAGAATTTGCAAGCCAGTACCGAAACTTGACGCCCACAGAGTGGCTTTTTCCGATGAATCACGTTTTATGCTCCATCGGACAGATGGGCGTTGGCGTATACGGCGTGAAACGTCTGAAAGCAAACCCCTGCAATAATTACCGGAAGGATCCAAGTTGGAGGAGGGAGCATTATGGTTTGGGGAATGTTTTCCTGGCATTCACTGGGTGCACTGATCATTGTGGAAGGCATGATGGATCAGCACAAGTACGCATCTGTCCTTGCGGACCATTCTGACTTATTTTTCGTCAGAATGATGGCATCTACCAGCAGGACAATGCGAGGTGTCGTACAGCTCGCAGTGTATGTGCGTGGTTCGAAGAGCACCAGGACGAGCTTACCGTACTCTCCTGGCCAGCAAACTCCACGGATTTAAACGCAATCGAGAATGTGTGGGACAACCTCGATCGGGTTGTTCGCGCCATGGATCCTCAACCTCGCAATCTAGCGCAGCTGGCCACGGCACTGGAGTCGGCATGGCTCAACATTCCAGTGAACACCTTCAGAAACCTAATTGACTCTCTTCCTGCACGTCTCGCAGCGGTCCGCTCTGCCAAAGGTGGTAATTCTGGCTTTTGGCAGGTGGTCACATTAATGTGATTGGACTGTGTATAATTTATTCTTTACTTTGATTAACTCTAAAAGCGTGTTTTTTAGTGTTTTTAAACTATAATATTTAAATGAGATCCCAGTACGGAGGACTGGAACTATAGTTCTTACAATAATTTAACTGTGAGTAAAAACAAAGGTTGAATGCGAATATGCCGAGCCTGCCAGGATTCGAACAGGGAATCTCCTGACCCGTAGACAGGCGCGTTATCCGTTGTGCCACTGTCCCACGTAGGTTTGAATGTCTTAGGTACTTCCATTCTACATGGGTTAAATTGCTCTTCATAAGTTAAAACAAAATCACTAATCCTAGCAATCCTAATCATGATGAGATAATAAATTTATCAAAATATTTTAGCGTCGTTGGTCCTTGATAAGTCTACAACGTTTAAATTAAGTCTGATCGCTTAAAGTAGGGCAAAATCGAACCCAAAGAGTTAGTTACAAACATACAGGTGAAACTAATAAAAGCGTATTAAAAATGCTCCCTAAGAATATAACGAAGGGTTATATGGATTTGTCTGCAGGCGACAGAATATTACATCAAATGATATCAACAAATGTTGCAACTCTAAATTTCGAAGCCCAGCTTCCTAAGAACCCGACGATATATTTGCAGAAAGATAAGAACAAGTCATCAAATACGGTATCACTATCACTTTATGAACAGAATGTTTAAGAAAAATGCATCGAAATTGGAATAAATTATGCACACGCAAGGTGGCTACAGAAACTGAAAAAACAATTTTCTGACAAAACTTACAACATTCACTTGACTTAAGGCTACTAATTTTATTAGTTTCTTGGCTTTCTCTCTATTCTGTACCATTGTATGTACACAATAAACATCAATAAAAATACTTTTACTAGTTATTTAATAGTAGTAAAAGTATTATTAATAAGGTAAAAATATCATTAGCAAATTTCATTAGTTTTAATGAATATAATAAAAAATCAATCAAAGCAGTATATTACAGTAACCCCCCAATTATGGCAAGATAGCTACTCTTTATTGAAATAAATTATTTTATTTAAACTATTTTTAAAGAGATTTTAACCTTTTTAAAAAGGGATTTTATATGATTTATTTTAACAATTTTCTTCTATAAGAAATTCTCGAAAAATAGCAAAACGTCACGAAATGACGAAAATTCTATCTGAATGTGTTTTTTTTCAATTCCTACTATTAGTTAATACTCTCCCTATATAAAGCAGGTGGGCTGAAAAGTTCGTAGGTTAACACATAGATGGCGCTACTAGTATGAAATCCATATGATTTTTACTTAGCCCTAACCTTCAAAAGACACGTGTATAAATTTGACAGCTGTTGCACTATTAGTATGTGAGTTATAGCATTTTTAGTGAAGCAACTTCTGTTAGTTTGAAAAAATGGATGAAAAGGAATTTCGTGTGTTAATAAAGCATTGCTTTTTGGCGAAAAAAATGCTATTGAAGACAAGGCTTGGCTTGATAAACATTATTCGAAATTTGCACCAAGAAAATCAACCGCAGAGAAGTGGTTTGCTAAATTTAAACGAGCACCAAGGACGATGCACGCAGTGGACGCCCCAAAGAGGTTGTTACCGACGAAAACATCAAAAAAGTCCACAAAATAATTTCTGATAACCGTAAAGTGAAGTTGATTGAGATAGCTGAGACCCTAAAGATATCAAAGGGACGTGTTGGACATAATCGACCCAAAACAACAACGAATTGATGATTCTAAGCAGTGTTTAGGGCTGTTCAATCGTAATAAACCCGAATTTTTGCGTCGATATCTGACAGTAGATGAAACAAGGATCCATCATTTCACACCGGAGTCCAATCGACAGTCAGCCGAGTGGACTGCACGTGATGAACACTAAAAATGCTACAACTCACATACTAATAGTGCAACAGCTGTCAAATTTATACACGTGTCTTTTGAAGGTTAGGGCTAACTAAAAATCATATGAATTCAATACTAGTAGCGCCATCTATGTGTCAGCCTACGAACTTTTCAGCTCGCCTGTTATCTTGTTCAAATTTTCAATCGTTCATAAAATACTTTTTATATATCCATTTAAATTCAAATACATTTTTTCAAACTTGTAGTGGATGACACTTGATGTTAATACAGTTTTTTCAAATATTAATTCACTAATTAAATTTGATTAATTTTAAATACTTTAAATAGAGTTTTAGCAATTTGTAATAAAAATTGAAATCAACAGGCAGTAGCTCAATCGGTAAAATGCAAGGATTTCAGTATTTTTCACGTGAAGGTGAAGAATGCGAGTGCAATTATTATGAAAATCAGTAATTTTTTGCTTAAAGTAAATGTTTTATCCAAATTTTTTTCGAGAGTGAGTTAGCAGTTGTAATTATTTAATAAAAAGTGAAATTGTAATTATTTAATAAAAAGTAACTAAAATAAAATTTCTTTTTTGACATAATTTGGAATTGACTTAAAATTTTTTTATAGTACTTGTTTAAAGGCAACATAGTACCAGAGATTTTTTTTTTCGCCCTCTACGCACACAATGGGAGCCCACTTTAAAAGCAGAATTGTTAATTAAACACAGAAATAACAAATTAATGTATGCATCCAACGCATATGCTACAGGATACTTGATCAAATAATATAGGCTTAATATAAAAACTTCATTAAACTTTTCAGTAATTAAATACATAAGTAACAAATGCTAATCAATGCAGATGCTAAAGGATTGTGAAATTAGGCTTAAGAAATTAAATTAAGCTTAATCAACAATAAAATCCTTATTTTTCTAAATTGGCTAAAGCAAAATTCATGAATAGAAATAATAGCATGAGTACAAGCAAAGCACAAATAAAAGCAAACATACACACTTTTGAAAGTCACTTTTAAAAATGAGATAAATCAAACAGGATAGCTCATCATAAAAGTAAGGCTGCCGTAAAATGAGTAACGATTCATGTCACAAAGCACGTTTGGCTACGAAATCGCCAGTCGTGCGCATGCTTTGGCGAAATGCTCGTCAGCAATTTCCTTGATTTTGATGTTTTTATGAATTTCCTTGACTTCCCTATTTTGTCGCCAACCTGACACTTTTAAATTACGGTAGATTTTCTGCTTGAATTTCAAAGACATACCGAAGAAACATTGAAAAGTTAGAAAAAAAAAAAAAAAAAAAAAGTCGTGGCGACGTAAAATATAGGCAATAAGTAACCAAATCAAGAGAACACCAATGATAATTTCTAATACGGGCCGATGTTTTCCGCTCAATCATAGAAAGATCCTAAGTAAACTTGTTTACTTTATGGTCAGTTCCACACCATTGTACGAAACGTTTTGTGTCGATTATATTATTATGATGTTCGGGTTAAAAATATCATCTTGTTGCCCATAACAGCCGAGGACAATGATATATTTAAGGATGAGGCAATGAATCAAAGATCCGATTGTTTGTCTATTTGACACCAGCACAGTTCAAAAGAAATGAAATAGAACTCCTCCACTTACCACACTATAAATAAGACTAAATCATTATAGCATCTCATTGTTCCCCCGCAATTTGTCGTTATTAGCGATCATTAAAGCCCACAAATATTATTTGACATGCCATTCAGTTTTTGGTTCTGTCTATTTAACTGGTGATTGCACCCTCTTACTCAACACTTTTTTTTTTTATAGTTTTCACAAATTACCCCATGCCCTCCCTTCACCATTTCAGCGGTTTTCACTTGTTTATGTTCGTTTTCATTCCTAGAAAAAGATAGCAGATAAAGAATACACACTGAGCTTCACCATAAACACTACTTCTGGGTCTTCAATTTAAACGCTGAAAACGTAAACACTTTTGTTTATTTTTACATTCTAATATTTCAAACTTTACGGGAGAAACCACCTTAACCCCCTTTAATTTTTTACCAATTTAATTAAATTTAAAATTCACTGATTAAAAACATAACCCCTCTCACCCGAACTGTCTTAGAAATAACACACTTGCATGAACAATCAAATAGGCTCTATTTCACTAGTTTTTTTAATAATTTCAATTATTCAGTTTTTAGTATCTTGAACCATTACACATACAATTACTAAAGACTGCTTATTTTTCTTCCAAGCTTAAAATTGTTTCTCTTTTTTAATATAGTCAGGTTACATTTTTGCTTATCACAGTCAAGTAGCATTTTTGTTGGTTTCAATAATTAAAAAAATGCATTGATTTTAAAAATGTGTTAAAAAAGAAAACAACTTGCTTAAATTAATTTTTAATCGACAAACACAAATATTAAAACATACAAAAATTTACATGCATAAACAATCAAACATAACAAGTATAGTAAGCTTTTTTCCCCCAGAAAAAAAATCTTAAATTAAAACCTTTTTATCTTGCAACAAAAATTAGCAACCGATTGCAATCATAATATGAAAAATAGTTGCGTAAAATCCAACACACAATTTATTAAATTGTGATATATTAATACAGAAGAATTGTAAAGTTTTATTCCAACATAATATCTAAACATATCACAGCATATTATTCAAATTGCATGTCATTGAAATCATCAAATAAATGCCAGTATATAAAATATATATTTTCTACATATTCTGTACATGATTTCCATTCTAAAATACTTCAGTCACTGTCACTATCTGATTCACTTAGTTGTAGATCTTCACTAAGTTGACTGAATTTTGGCATACTGGGTAAGAAACTTGGCATACTGGGAGTGACACTTGGCATACTTGGGGTAACACTTGGCATACTGGAGGAAACACTCGGCATACTGGGCGAAACACTTGGCATACTAGGGGAAGTACTGGGCATGTTAGGTGAAGAAAAATAACCATTGGATGCTACTTTCTTTTTGGGAGAATATCCATTAGTCACAACCGGTGGAGCTGCAAAACAAAAAAAAAAAAAAAAAAATTATATAGTTCTGGTATTCAGACGCATTGCATGTAATCTGCTAGAATTTTGTGTTGTAAATTAAGCTGCTGCATATAATCTAATAAAATTTTTGGGGGTGCTTCATAATCAATCCTATAAAATTGTCACCAAAAAAAATTGTGCTAATAGAACTTTGTGTGAAAGATAAATAAGCATTCTTCTAAGCATTAAAAATATAACAGGTCAATGTAGGGAGGTGAACTTTTATAAAAGTAATATAAACAGCATCCTATAATGGTGTTTGATAATGGATGAAAAGGTTCAACATAAAATAATATATAAGAATCATGCATGCTTTACAAAAAGGCGAGTTCATAAGTAACTGAGATTTGACCAAGATTTCTCTCTTGAAAAATATGAAAATTAAAACCAGGAAAATATCCTCCCTTTTGTTTTCATCAAAGTTATTAATTAAAACTGAAAAGATGATAGGTATTTATATAACATATTTTCTATAGATAAATGGTGACATCAGAAATGCTTTTTAAAAGTTAAAAAAAACAACTGAATTGGACAAAGTATAGGAGCAAATTGCTCATGAGTTCTATACAAGAAATTTAAGTAATTAAAAATCTCTTTTTCTCTCATTAACATATATCCTTAAATGGAAAAATAATTTTAAAACAATAACAGAAGTATTATAAGCCTTTTAAAAATCTAGCATAAACAACAGAATAATCTCATTGAGAGTTACAATAAATAATATAGGCCAGATTATAATATTATTTCATTAAGATATTAAAGCAATCACTCAAAACATATTCAAATTCTCAATGTATAAGAGAACATCAATTGTCCTGTGCTAGTTAACTTTTAAATTAAAAAGCAATATCAATTATAAAAGCATTAATATTTAAAGTGTGCTCCGGTGATAAAATATTTTTTTTAAGTTTACAAACCTTGAATTGTTTGAGGCTTATGAGCTGCTGGCATTTCACTTTCATTGTCACTAGAACTGGAGTCGCTGGATTCCTCACTGCTGCTAGATCCACTAGAACTACTGGAAGACAAAACACCAATTTCTGGACCATCTGTGAATAAACATCAAGCAGATGGATACCGTAATCAATGCATTTTGTAATAATAATTAATATTTATGCAAATATAAAACAATTTGATTGCCACTAAAGAAATTATAGATGTAAAAATTTCGGAAGTCTTAAAATCAACCGTTAAATATGCAACATCATAATTAATAAAGGCACATTCATGATTAGTTCATTCACATTGGTTTCAGCCTGATATCCGGTCTGAGAAATATTGTTTGGAGCAAGAACAATATTAAAAGCATAACACTCAAAATTTCAGGATGAGTTACTGAATATTATGACATTTCAGGATGAGTTACTGAATTTTTATGACATATCATAAGATTTTTTTTATTATTTTTTTCAGGAATTGTAGGACATGAATGAAATCTGTATTATTATGTATAAATATTTTTCTTTTTTATTCTAAAAGTGAAAACTTTCAAACTTTTTATCAAATATATTTGTATTTCCCCATGTTTTGGTCTTTGTGGAATTTTCTATTAGTGAGAAAAAAAGAATTGAAGCCCTTTTACTTTTATCCAACATACATAGGTTTAAACATTATGATTACATCAGTGTGTATTTTATTAAAAAATAAATGTGGTTGATTAATAACCCTTGATGTGACCAGGCACTATCCAATGCCAGGATGATTACAAGACACTTAAAAATTAATATTATTCAAATTAATTCATGCTGAAATGAATATCTTTGAGTCAACACAACAGATCGTTCAATACATGGCAAATTTAGAAATATTTCCTTTCATTTATTATATTGATTGGATGTTTACTAGGTGTTCATTTAAGAACAATTTTGAATCCTTCCAAATTCAAAACTATAATAAAATTGTTTATTTTAATGCGAAACTTTTAAAACAGCATCTAAAAATTTAAAAATAGTTTTGAAACCAATATTCTTCCATTATGCAAATGATACAATATGATTAATTGGAGACTTAATAAAACACTAAATTTTTATAAAGCGTTTATATATAAATACTTGCCAACAAAACAAATTATAAAAACTTTTCAATTTATTTTTCAGGACTAGAGCTTCAATTTAAACGAAATGCTGAATAATTATATTTTATTACTAAAAATTTTTATCAAATTTTGATAGCTCATTATTTTATTTATTTAATCAGCAATTTGATCTCTATAAAATTTTTGCTCAAAGAAATGTCCCTTTTGAAGGATTTTTATTAATTAAGGGTCTTGCTCAATGGAGAATATTCTAAATACATATATATTAAATATTATACATGAATATTTTCTTTTCTTTTTTATATTGCCAATATTCTTCCATAACCAACAATGCTATGAGGAATAGTCAATATATACATATTAAAGTCAAAAACCTATTACACTTTAAGGAATCCATGAGATGCTGTCATTTCCCCAAAAATGAAGCCTTTTCTATTCATTATCATCTCAACTATATCATATAAATAATCAATCTTCGATTCACAAAATTCAGATGCTTGTCCCTTGCTTTACCTTCTTGCATTTTACGAATCACTTCAAAATATTTTAAATTTTATTTTTACAATATGCTCTAAATTCACACTGTATGGCAAAATTGCACAAGTCGCAACAATGCATATATGCAGTTTTTGAAGTATGTAAAATATACTCACCACAAATATCCATTGGTGTGGGCATAGAGGGAGCTTCAACAATAGCAGGAGGGGGTTTTGATGTTAGATTAGTAAGGGAAGGCATGGAGTGATTTGAGCTGCTGTTCGGGCTAGGCTGATTTCTCACAGGACTCTTCGGCAGTGGAGAGCACTTCTGGATCGGTGAGTAGCGATCTAAGGAGGTAGAATGGGGTTTCTGCTGTGGTGACAGCTTGTTAGGCATAGGTGATCTTTTACTACTAAAACCATTCTCGATGGGAGTACTTGATCTTTTACCTTCAGATCTACCCTTGAAAGACCTATTAACAGGGGGGAAAATTAATCTAAAACTTAAAAAAAAAAAAAATTATAAGGGTTAATATAACTAAACAGATTTTTAAAATTACTATTCTTCTATTTTTATCATGTTTATAGCTTGAAATATTTAAAAACATATTATTGTCAATTTTTTAAATGTAAAATTTGACAATTTTCTCAATGTATTCAATTAAAAAATAAAAATATACTAAAATTTTTAAAAAAAATCTCCACCAAAAGGTGTTTGTATACCTTAATATAACTTGAGAAGTAATAATCATTTATCAATTATGCTATTTGAACTAAAAAAAAAAAAATCATCTGTGAACTTGATTTATTTATTGATTTTAAGATTAATTTAGTTAACAGATGACACCTTTTCTGGTATTGAAATATAATCTGTTTTTGGATCCTATGTTCTCCTAATTCTACAATAATGGATTTCACATACTTTTATAAAATTTGAAATAAATTTCACCAGAATAATAAAAAAAAGTCTACCTAAGAACATTTATACATTAAAAACCTGTATACATAAAAAAAAATTACAAATAAGTACAATGGTTTTATTATACCATGCATATTGGGAAACAAAGAAAAAGCATGATATAAAAGGGAGGAATATGTAAAGGTTTCCTGACCTTTTCGAAAAGTATAATAAAAAACATTCGAATACATGGTATATCAAGAAGCTACTGTAATCGATATATGTGCAACTAAAATATTACAAACAAGGCAGCTAAAAAACAATATAATACATTCACATATTATAAAACATAGTAAACTAGAAGAAATTTACCTTGTGTCCTTCAATTGGACATTATACGTTAATTTTTCTAATGTAAGATCACCAGTTATATGGTCATATATAAGCACACATTCTTTTTGATACTGCTTTTTTGACCCTTTGAACACAGAATTGGCAGTTCCAGCACCCTATAATAAAAAATAATAAAAATTAGTATATGCATTTGGTTTTGAGTTAAAATTAGCCAAAACTTAATAATAAATAAAAAATGAGAAGAAAACTACAAAAAGAAAAATATATTGACAAAGAATTGATCTAAAATTATTCCTTATTATCATTCTTTTTTCAATTCCTTCTATTAGCTCACACTCTCCCTATATATATATATCTTGTTCAAATTTTCAATCGTTAATAAAATATATTTTATTCATCCCCTCAAGTCCAAATACATTTTTTTAAACTTGTAGTGGATGACACTTGATGTTAATACAGTTTTTTCAAATATTAATTCATTAATTAAATTTAGTTTTTTTACATATAAGTTGCATGTATCTAATAATAGATGGTGCCAGATGTAAAAGCAAAATTTCAATTTTATTTGTAAAGGACTTTTCTGCAATATAGTAAAAAAAAAGTAGGAATTGACTTAAAATTTTTTATATATATATATATTACTTGTTTATCATATAAAACTGAACCGAGGGAACTACTTAACATCAGATTTAAGAATAAAAAGCAAGTTTTAGGAATAAAAGTTAAGTTCCTGTAATAAAATTATACGTAATTCATTTTTATCTTTTATCAGACACATTAGTTTAAATATAAATAAGTGCTATTATTTTCTGAATATGTATTTTAATCTTTCCAGGACACAAGACACGATGGGCATATTACACATAATTAACATAGCTTGGGCATGATGATACCTTGTAATCATAGATTCACTCAGATCATGCCATTCACTACAGCATACTTGTATATTATCATTTAAATAAATTATTTATCAATTTCATCCAAAATAAATACTTGAAAATTGATTATTACAACAATTGAATGAAATCAATGCAAAAATATTAGATGGTTAAAACACAACCCCTAGTTATCATTTTTGGAAAGACAGATATTATGCCACATTTATAAAAACTAATTAATAAAATGTTATAATACTAAATGTAATTTACCTACAATAATTAACATTATTATTATATTCTCTTATTCTGGTAGTTTGGGATGCAACTTAGTCGCTGAACACCAAATTTGGTTTCCTAGTCTTATAAATTTATATATCTTAAAACACATAATGTTATTTTAGTATATTTTGATTTTAAATAGCATTTTTACTTTTCTCAACAGAATTTTATATCCTTTATTAAAGTAACAATTATTCATAACATTCATTTTTCAGCTATGCTAATACAGAAAAAATGTGGAAAACAGGAGTTAAAATGCAGGAATTGACAGGTGTGATAAAACATATGCAGTTAAAAGACTATTTCTGTTCTTTAAAAATATGATTAAATATTCATTTCTCCATTTTGTAATTATTGTTATCTACATTTTATTCTGACTTTTAAAGCATTCTCTAAATCAAATCTACAAACTTGAAAGTGCATGAAGAGAAAAAAAAAAAAAAAAAATTTCATTCAGAAGATTGATTTTGTAAAGAAAGAGAAGAAGAATAACATTCTGAAGTAACTGCCATGAATTTGCATTTTGTATGAAAGAAAACATGATAACTTTCATAAGGCAGCTGGGTTGTTAATTGACACCGTATATATACTAGTTTTTAAATGAAATGTACATCAACATCAAGAAATAAATAATTACTTGCACTATCATGCATTACATTATCAGTGTAATATTATAAGATTTCTTACATGAAATTCCATATAAAATATCATGGATACTTAAATTAAGGAAGAAAACTTACTTGTAAGAGAAAAACAATACTTACATCAATATGAGGGACTGTTACAGTCACTTGATTACCATCTCCCACATCCACTACAGCTCTCTTCTTAGTATCCAATGAAGCTGGCATAAAATCATCTGAAAAAGTAATAAACATCAATCAATCAATCTGTTTGCAGACCAATTGACAATGACATGCAAACCATTGACTAACATGATGAGAAATAAAAATTCAGTCTTGTTTTCATCATTTATTTTATAATTAAAATTATAAACAAGTGATAATATCGAAAAAAATTAGATGACTTGTTATTCAGAAAATATTCCCTACTAGGGACAAAAAGGCATACATAAAACAAATGATGAAGCATTTTATAATAAAACCTTAATTCTTTTTTAATATTTGTAATTAATGAGTATCAAGTTGTTTTCCACAGAACATAAAATACTTAACAGTCATTTAGAGATGAATATAGGTACCAGTGAAATTTTAATACTTTCTGAAATTGTGCGAGACTCAAAGCTTCTCACTTTTTCAGCAAAATTGCAATATAAAATTCATTAAAGACATCCATCTTACATTGATATATATTTTAAAGATATTTACTTCAGAAATAAAAAAATTAACATTTTCAGGAAGAGGAAAAAACTTTTTGAATAGGAGGCATCCAATTTTTGGAACACAATCACACCTGCTTTCATAAATGATTTGCTAAAAAATACAATAATTTTTCAGATTATATAATCTTTCTTAGACCACAGTGTTTAGAGGGACGAGATTCGAATCCGTTGCCGGAATTATTTTAGTTGCTGATGCCAGAAATGAGGATACTCGATAACGATTGTCGTATGCAAAACATCTCGTATTAATAATCAAGCTGCATAGATGCAGTTTCCCTGGTTTTCTCCTATAGCACAAGCAAATGCAGACAGTACCCTTAGAAATCTTGCCAGAAAGCACTGTCCTCCCACAATACCCAGCAAAGGGCTGTTCGTCGTTTACACGATGACAAAGTCATCTTGTGATATGAATTTGCCGACAAGCTAAAACTAATGAGAGTGAATTTATATGGCACTACTTATAACAGGATAAACCAATAGTATATATTTTGTAAAAATCTTGATGTCAACCAAAAAGACAGCCAAAATAGTAATAAATTAAATAATACACCGATTATAAGGATAAGCAGTTCATTGATTAATAGTTTAATACTTGGCAATAAAATTAGCATTTTGAATTGCAAAAATTACTAATCTAACAATTTAATCAAAATTCCTACATTAAACCTTCACAGTTTTTGTAATTTTTTTTTTTTTTTCTTCTAAACAATAAATTTTTATTGTTCGACCATACAATACATGCACACTAAAGAAGTTTATTTTCCACAACCATAAAAAAAAAAAAAAAAAAAAAAAATTAATTGATTCTTTTTTATCATAATAGTGATAAATCGGCTCGCAATATCTCTAAATTAGTAAATTTGTCATTCTACGATGAAACAGGAGATAAAATCTTTTGAAGAAGAAAAGCGGACCGAAAACAACGTAAAAAAGTTCATAAGGCAAAGTTAACTCGAATTGCCCGGAGATGTAGTTAGAAAATTAATTAAATATCCACATTTTAGTGCTGCAAAAATTTCTACAGAATTTACAGAGATTTTCTATTTCGAACTATTCAATAAGTACTTAGATCGGTAGGATTACAAGGACATACACCCGAAATTTTTCGTACGTGCGAAAAACAGAATACTGAGAATGGTTTCCTTTCTTGAAATTGATAATAAATACACATGAAATGTACCGGAATCATACCTTATTTCCATATGACAGCAAATTTAACGTTTTTAGTTTAATCCTAAGAACCTAGTTGGAGCACTAAAAGCATGGCAGTGGAAATGTCCTTGGCGGGAGAGGGGAGATACATTTCAACATTATTACTAAGTAATTTGGTATTTTTGATTATGCTTTTTATTTAAATATAATTTTTTTTTTTAATTAGCAGCCCAAAATTTGGGTATCGGTAAAAATTTAGCTTTTTAACAAGATAACGATCTTTAAACACATGATTCTCATCTTGCTCCAAAAATTCTGAAAACAATAACCTATGCAGCCGGATTTAAAACCCAATAGAACACATGAGAGAACTGGATATCAGAGTACAAAGACACGACATTAAAATGAAAACCGAATTACAAACAACAATGATGGAAGAATTTGATGGAGAAATTACAAAAAATAGTGAATCTATGCCCAAATGTTTAAAAGCTGTAAGATATAAAAACACTAACTGGCCGAAATACTACAATGTTTCCTAACATATTGATTTTTTTTTTTTTTTTTTTTTTTCTGTTAAATTTTTGATTATTGATGTTTTTAAAAAACAAGTTTATTTTGTACTTAAAATACATAATGTAGTTTTGCTCAAAAGAAGTTATAGATATTCTAAAAATATCTCATTCTGAACAATTAATTTTCATTAATGATGAATAAAGAAGTATTTTCATACAAATTCGTAAGGAATGTATTCGTATACGAACACTTTTGGAAGCCATTGTAGTATGATTGAATATTTAGTATATATCCATATTAAAATATTCCAAAACATTAGATTTTAATAACTTTTATCACGAAATATATATAAATTGCATGTTTGTGCAAAAACTTTTAAGAGGCATTATAAGTAAAAAAATAAGAGGGAAAAAAAAAAACCTATTTTGAATGGATTAGAAAATTTCAACACTTCTAAAAATACCATGTTTTCTACAGTGCAATAATTCTTTACTCATACATTCTTTACTCGAAACTTAATCCCCTTTCTTCGAAAATCAGATGTTTTTTCCGCTTTTGCTGGGTACGACAACCACTCCTTTTCATTACAGAAGGGGAAAAATATAAACGGAAATCCGTGTTGCGCCTAGTTTACAATTGAAACTAGCAGATATGACAAAGCAGTTATTAATTTCTACTTCTATTAATAACTACACATAAAAATTCCACCGGTTATCCTGAAAGCAACCAATTTTAAAATATATATAGATCAGCGTAATGATCAAAGTTAGAAAGAATCATTTTTGTAACAAATTCATGTGTCAGGGTATTATATTAAAAAATTATATTAAAAAGGCAATTAAATTTATTTCAATATTTAATTCTATTAAACATGTCACGCGAATTCTTTGCAAGAATTGTGTTCCTGTATTTTACCATTTTTCTGTTAATATATTTTAGAAGACCATCAATCCTTCTCCGGATATTCTTAGAAACAAATAAAAGAAATATCTAAAAGTTAATACTTTTTTTTACCATTTGATAAAAGAAAAGAAATACCAGAAGTTAATAATTTTTTTTACCATTTGATAAAAAAAAAAAATAAAAAAAAAAAAAAAAAAAAAAAAAAAGGCCTTTTATTGAACTTATCTGATTAATTATCACTTGTGGAAGAAAAGAAAATCACCAAACCAAAACCAATCACAAGCAAATCTGATAATTTGCTAACGAGTAACAAACGAACTAACATACATTAAAAATCCTTTTTAACTAATCAGCTAACAAAATAAGAGAGAAAAAAAAAATCAAAACGCATCAGCATACAAATATCTGACGAAATATTGAATCATGATTTTACTCTAAGACATGTATCGAAATGGAAAAAGTGAAAGGACAAAACATTGGAACGAAAACGAAAGATTTGGCATGACATTTTAGAAACACGTGTTAAATGGAGCAAAGCTAGTTCCGCGACCTCCTTTCTACAGCTTTCCCTCGACATTTTTTTTTTTTTTTTTTTTTTTTTTATTATCTTTTATCATTATCTTACAAACCATTACAAGCAAACGTCATAGGTGGACGAAACCGCTTTTTTTTTTTAATAGCTTACCTTGAAGCACAAATAAACATGATTTCTCCAATTAAAAGAAATTTCGACTTCAAATAAAGTTGTTCTAACTTTTACAACTCATCAAAGTTTAAAAATACGATTTTTAATTTGTTTTTAATGCCCAATCTGCATTCAATTAGTAAAGATCTTACTTATTACTTAGACAATTTACCCTTCCAAAATAACAATATCAAAAAATCACTTTCTTTTAACAATATCAAGAAAAAAAAATTGAAAAAAGTTATTTTAGCGACTGATGCATCAAATACTCATACCAAACACTCAATATCCAGTACTAATTTTTTTTTTTTTTTTCAAAAGAATTTTGATGTAGGGCAATCTTCTGAAATTATAGTATTTTTATTGGTGAAATCCTTGACTTGATTTTGCACTCGTAGCTCACAACTACATTATTATATCTAATAGTCTCTCAGATCTTCAGGGCCTGCAAAATTGTAATTTTCAATCAGTGTAAATTATCAAACTTCTCGGATATCACGCAAGAAAAAAATGTTTAGAATTTATAAGGACGGAATAGAGATGAATTGGCGGATTCTTGCCAAACACAATCTTGTATTGGTTTCTCACGAAGATACCATCTCTCTCGAATGTTAGATTCAATAGATTTAGTTTCTCCGATATACCCAAGCTACAATAAACCGGAAACGTATTCTATTTCAATGCATTAAATAGGAAAAACAGAAAAAAAAAAAAAAAAAAAAAAAAAATGAAAAAGGTTTTTGAATACAAGTTTTTATTTTATTCCTTTTTTTATTTGATAGGATCAACGACGCTTATTACAAAATTTTTATCGATTCTTAATTTCTTATGGAAAATTAAGTAATATTCTTGCGTTATCTTTTAGTCGAGAAAGGTTCCGCGCAACATCTCATTTTTCAATAGTTTTTTTCTTTTCATTTATTGCTTTTGAAAAAAAGTCAAACTTCGATGATTACAGTTATCTCAGGATCTTTATTATTATTATCTTATTTATTTATTATTTCTTTTAAAAAGCAATTGAATAAATTGAAATATGTTGGTTTGTTTGGAGATTCGTTCGGTCTTCGAACCCAAAAGAAAAGTACCGTTCAGGATAAATGACTCTTTTACTGTAATCGTCAGCTTGCGTGGATTATGCAAATTCTGAAGGGTATAAAAGCAGTTTGCATGAATCAAGTGGGCTCAGCTTCTCGAAATGACAATACGAATGCGTGATAAATGTATCGAGTTGGGTGATTTACTTTTAATAAAATAAAAACATATTAAATGTTAGAAACTTTTATTTAGGCTGCTTTTACACAATCAAAATAAAGCAAATCGCAACGCACTTGCCATCATAAGTGTTATTTTATTCGATTAAATATGAATGGGATTATTAAATAAAATACAATTTTCTAAACATATTTCTATTAAGAGGAAACCAATTCAATTAAAAAATTACAAAAACACTTTACGAAAATCGATATATAAATATATTTTTTACATCTACGATGATCATGATTCACAATATGAAATCGCATTATAATTCTAAAAATAAAGAGTTTATACTTCAACTTCCGAATTTTATAGATTCTAAAAAAGAATAAATAAAATTAAAGTGAAACTTTTAAACAGAGGAAAGATTGCTTTTAGAAGTGACAATTGTAAGACATCATTGTATAAATCATATCTATTGTCTATTGATTTTTACAATAATAAAAATTTTTAAGAGGCATTATATATAAATAAACGAATTACAAAAAAACATTAAAAATGTTTCCATTATTTTTGGATCATATAATGCATAGACGTTCTCACTGATCCATGTTTAAGAAGTAATGAATTATTAAAAGTACACCATTTCCAATTTTTTTTAAAATAAGAGAGTTATGATCCTCTTATACTCTTAATAAATTCAAGATACTATCACACGAAGTTTGAGACGATTGAAATTTTGTTGGTCTAAAACTTATCCTTCTATAGAAGTAAAAAATCAGGCCAATCTAATAAGTAGTTAGTCAAGGCTATAAAATAAAAATCTCTACTTTGAAAAAGTGGTTTACAGAAATTTTGTATTATGCTAAGCTATATTATAAATTCACTCAAGTAATCTTTTTGAATATCAACAATAATTGTTTAAATATAAATAAATTTAAAATAGTCAAAATTTTGGATTAATCCTGCAATTGGTTTTAAAAAAAAAAAAAAAAATCTTTAAAGCCAAGTAGCAATTTAATAACACCCAAATAATTACTTTACATTTGGTGAGCAGCAGTAAATTAAAATCAGAAACATTATACTATTTCATAATTTGATTATATGCTTTTTTGTTACAGAAACTATCCTAAATTAATAATTTTGTTGTGAAGGCATTAAGTTTATAGGACATTTTAAAATATAAAAACTTCATATAAAAAAATCTTTGCAGTTAACATTTTCAAAAGGTTATTCAAATTAAATTTTTATAATTTAAAGTTTCTTACTGAAAAAAGAAAAATTTAAAAAAAATATATATTTATCAACAAACTAATAAAATATAAAAAATAGCATTACTAAAATTATTAAGAAAAGAAATTGGATTATAAAGAAACTGAATAAAAAAAAAAAATAATAAAATAAAAACCATTTGTATTGATTTCAGATATTGAGTTCTCCCCTCAAAATCAACAACAACAAATTATTACAAAAAAACTGAAAAAGCTATTAACTTTAATAAATAAAAATGGTACAAGTATAGTTCAGTAACAATTTCTTATCTGAAAATAGTTAAATTATTAATGTGGTACTTAACATATTAACTCTCATCTGCTTTTACAGAAATCAAATCAAAAATAGGAAATCATACTGGGATTATGAATTGGTACAAGCACATTATTCAGATATTGCTGCTTTGTAAAATTTTAATAGACATGAGAAAGTTGTGACATTTTTACTTTTGGGGGACTATTATCCACTAAAAAAATATTAACCCTAATTTCAATTTTACTTTTATAAATACTTCAAAATAGGTATATAGTAAATAGGTCATTTTCTGTTTTCGTTTTTTTCCGTCTTCCCCTCTCACTGAAAAATAATGCTATCAAATTAGTACCATGTTCGAACACAGTCCCAAAATAGCCCTACAATGTGCAACATGATTTTTAACTGTTTGTTATCTATTGTTATTGTTAATTATATTACAACATCCAGAAGAAAAACCTATTATACTACAACATTTCTTATTTCTGAACAATTATATTAAAGAAGAATGATTGTCTCAGATTTTTTCAAACATTTATAAAACATGCAGAATAAAATATATGAAAAAGAGAAAGACAAATGCATTAACAGTGAATTTTTCAATTATTTAAATGCAATGCATATATAATTAAATGTTGGTTCTCCATACTGACTACTCTCCAAATACTTCTACAGAAAATAAATTCACAAGTCGGTAGTCTTCTAAACAATACATGTTTCTTCAGTACAGAATGATACATAATCAATATGCTTCACTAAACCATATTTAAACCATTATCCATTTTTATTTCAGATGGCAGATGTAAATTAAAAAATTTTTTTTTTTCATAACATATACATAAATCCAAAATAAATAAGCAAATCAGTTGAAATTAATTCTATACATTGATGCAAAAATCAGTTTATTTAAGAGTGCATCTTCCAGCAGAGCAAGCGTTTCAAGATTGTGTATAGTGAAATTCGTTTTTCTCATTGTAATTCAAAGTGGTATCTTAGAAAATCGCAAGACATTACTAAGATCTCATTTTCAATTAATTGTGAAAGGTTTTAACACTTAGCAGACTTACTGATAATATAAATAATTTGCAGATTTTACGCCCAGTTAAATTTACTATTGCACAAGAACATAGAGATGTTTAACAACTGTGTGGCTATGCACAGTTTGATTCTGTAATTTGAAAAAATGTCCTGTGATCCCATTAATTATAATACATTTTTGGTTAAAATACAAATTTAGCAACAATAGTAAAATCTTGGTGCATTTGGTAATTTTTTTTTGTGTCCAACTGGATATTTTGGTCACATTAATAAAAGCTAATAATTGCATAAAATCACTGTAAAGAAGAAAAATGAGGGTGACAGTTTTATTCTGAAATTTAAGAAATTACAAATGTACTTAATGCTTATCCATCCTATTAATAAGTTATTAATTTTTTGTGGCATAAATATCTAACTATCCAATTAAAGAAATTAGTTATTTGAAAAATGAAATATATATTAAAATTTGACAGACACTATGGCAAACCTGAATTCAGCAATAATGGTATAAATCAAAAATGCTCGGAAAGCATTATTTTAGAGTTATGTTTCTTTAGAGGTGGCAATTTAAACATTTTGAATCCTTACCATTTGAGTGTATTTAAGTAAAGGTCAAATTAGTCCAAATAAATATTTTTAAATGGATTTTTCTTGTGTTATGAAATTTTAAAAATGATGCAAATGAAAATTAATGAACATTTCAAATTTAATTCAATTTCAATCTAGAAAATTTATTTTCATTTTAGTGAAGAATAAATCCTGATTTGATTGTGTCTATATCTGATAGTCTAATAGCAAATAAGATTGAAAGCTAGAAAAATATTTCTTTTTGTATATACAAATAGACAAATCCAAATTATAATTAAAATTATTAATTAAATCATAACTTTAACATTTTATGAATAATTTAATTACTTTTATCATTTATTGTTTAGGATACTTATAAAACAGTTTTAAGAAATATAATACTTCAGTACATATCCTCCAATAAGGAATAAATTCTTCAATAAATATAACTTTATCCAACCAGAATTAATATTGTGAACATGCAGTATTAATTGTACACCATGTATTTATATTAACATTAATATTTTGTTCAATATCACTATCATTTGTATTCATTATCACTTTGTACACTAGCATTAATACTAAATAAAGCATGCTGTACAAATAAAGGTTACCCACACTTAAATTGAGGTTAATGCTTAGACATGTGGTACAATTTGTACCTCCATATTAAAAGTAAAGCTAATAACTGGGCATCTCTAAAAATTGTATTCATGCATTTGCTCTATAAAATTTTTACATAAAACAAAATTAAATGACATTGCAATTAAAAATAGCCTAATTATATTTTTATGATCATAAAAATTTTGATGATAAATTATGATTGAAAACTTCATAAATTACCAACCATTATTAAAAAGGCAAAATAATCATATGCATATTTTCACAAGATATAAAATTAAGCAATTATATAAAAAAAAATATTAGCTTTATTTTACTTAGAAATATTTTGGTAATATTAAAAATACATGTGTCAGCCAATTAGTGACACCATTGTTAAAATGTATAATTTTCAAGTTAAATTTAATGTTTTTTACTTAACAACTAAATATAGAAAATGGCAATGATTGTTGTGTCCTATAAATACCTTATTTAAAAATTTTCAAGGATCAAGTTTCAAATTTCTTTTTTTTTCTGGACTAAGCACTGCAGTTAATAATTGTTTTTAAAACTTTTAATTTGGAAGAAAAGTAAGTTTATTCAAAGTTTAACCCATTGCTAGTTACACATTTTCCCTATCTCTCTGATAATTTGCAATCTAGAAAAACTGTACATCTTTTTGAAGTGATCCAATCATGAAGCCCTTTTTTGACATCTTTGAAATTGTTTATGAAATATAGCATTTTATGGAAAAGTGCAAGAAATTCATGAAAACAAGTGGTAGTCAGAAGGGGTCAACTCTGGCGAGTACAGCGAATGGATTAAGAATTCCCAGCAAAGTACAGAAATGATCTCCCCTGACTGCTTTTGCAGTGGATAGGGTAGTTGTCTTTCTACAGAATCATATTTCCTTGTCTTGTAGCTCATTCTGGTCATTTTGTGATAAACGCATAATTCAAATTGATAATTTGTTGATGATGGTGAATGATATTTATTATCGGTTTTATCTGGTTTCAGAAGCTCACAGTCATTTCCAATTGACCTTGCTGTTCTTGGTCTTTTAAGTCAAAGTCACCACTTTTCAATCATTTAAGCCAACACACATGAGATCTTTATGTTGGAACATTGTCATCATAAGCAAATGCAATGATTTTCACTAGCATTTCTCTTTTGATTGAAAAGAAAAGCATTCATTAAATTAAATGCTTCCATTACATATGTGTACATCATTCAGGCATGTTTTGTCAATATAGTAGTGATTACATTAAAAATTTTTTTTAGTGATTCATTACTCTTAAGGATTAAAAAAAAACTTACCATATGTTATGTGGTTTATATTAGAATGGCGATTTAATGGCATGTCTTAGTCAATAATAAAATAATCATGTAAGTAAAGGTGCTTTAAATTACCCTTAATGACTTACAGATCAATTTGACCTAATGTTCCCACCATTTGAATTTTTAACATTCCTATTGTCGGATCAAGTGTGTAGCCACAAGTCTCACCAAAATTAATATTGTACTTTTTTTTTTTTGAATTTATAACTAATATTATAAGGAACATAAGTATAACTCAAAATAATAACTAAAATATTAAATTATAAATGTTTTGGATACTTCATCAATAATTTAAGGTGTTAAATATGCTACTTTTTATGTAAACAAATTCAAGCACTGCAAGCAGAATAAAACCATTTTTAAGAAAATCTTTCTATATCATAAAAAAAAAATATTGTTTTTGAAACTATAATATAGTATAACACGGATTTCCTTCTACAGTCATTGGGATCACTGACATCCGCATCTTAAGTACTAGAATATTTCATTGGTCTTGAATATTTTTAAATTATGTGGAAAGATTTATAAATGTAAAGTTAATTAAAATAATTTTCACAACATAGTTCGATAGGATAAAGTAGCTAATTATGCAACTTCCAATATTCTTGACTACGATTAAGAGAAAATCTTGTTTAACAATCGCTTATTTACCCAGATGGGCATCTCACTCTTGTTTACATTTGATAGAAGCTATTTATGATCATTATTAAATAAAACTACAATCAAGAATATACTATTAAAAAAAGTAAGAAAATTTTACTTACATCTGAAAGTATGAAAACTTTCACTTTGAAATTTATCATTTCTACGAAAACTTTGACCCAACTTAATTTCCTTCACCTCATTAGATAAACCTAATTTACTAGCCATAATACTTAACTAAATTTTAAAATCCTACAAAAATATTTATTTAGCTGTTATTTTCACTTTCAAACATAACAAACAGCTCCAGATTTTTTTTTAATGAAATACTTTTTGCCACAATTTTTCTAAATCATGTCATACATTTAATACAGTTACGGGTAAAAATGAAAGAGAAAATAACTAAGCAAATAAATAATATAACCTTGTAAACGATGATGTTTTTTATTTATTTATTATTTTTTTTAAAATAAATATATTCTATTAAACATTACTATCATTAAAAGCCATTTAGGGTCGATTCATAAAATATCATCTAAATACAGATGCATTTTCATTTCCAAATATTTAGATTATTAAATTTGTCCTATCTATAACTATGCAAAATAAGTAGCAATTAGAATTGTCTCAAAACAAATTTCATAAAGTAGGTGGGAGAGGGGGAAAGGTGCGATGGCCAAGTGACTAATCCTCTGGCGCTCGACGTCACAGGCTCTGGTTTCGAGCCCTGGGGATGCTTGTAGTGATTCGAAATCCACTTTAAGCAGTATGCCCTGGTCTAATATGACTGTAGAGCATTGTGCGCACAACTCTACCCGTATCTTTTGTCTCGAATTTTGCCAGTAGGCAGATGGCCTTGGCCCACCATGGGCTGTAGTGCAAGGGAGTTAGTCAGTTAGTTATATATCTTTAAAATTTCTTGAGTTTTTATGTTAAAAAACATTAAATGTCATGATTTTTTAGCTTTAAGACCTCAACTAAAAGACTTTTATAATCCTTTTATTACGGAGTAATTTATTTTTACACTTAACTCTCTACGGATTATCTTGAGTTTACTTGTACCTCATATTTGAATCTTTTGGAAGACCACGAGTTAACTCGTGCAAAAATTAATTTTGATTTAGGTGTGAAAAATTATTCTTTGTAGAGTTGAGTTAATGGGAAGGATAATAAATGATCGTATTAAGGATGGTTTTCAGTTGCACCTGCGACATGGATGATAGTTTTTGAATTTAAAATGCTTAACAGATAAGCGTTCATCTTAATGGAGATTGAAAAAACAGTTTATTGGTTTTGTTTTGAAAAAAAAAAAAATTTTGTGCCATTCAAATATTGTTTGAAGGCTTTTTTTTTTAATTTTTGACTGAGTTGCTGACAACGGATTCATTTTCATTGCACTATGCTAGAAGTACCCCTCGGAGCCTGCTTCGCCTACTTCTCCAGAGATGCTTTCAAATGAAGAACGATGTGCTAGAATTTCCGCATTCTTATGAAGAAAGACATTGCTCAAAGTCTGCTGGATACTTTTAATGCTACAACCTTTGACCATGCACTTGATGAGGATGATCATGTCAAGTTAAAGACGCTGGAACAGGACCTGATAAATGCTTTGAGAGAGGTAGGAAATCTTGAGCTTTGCCCATTGATTGATTGTAAAAAGCATAAAGCTAATGTAAATAATTCTAGTGTTAATCTTAAGCGCAATGCATCTCATATTACTACTGTAAATGAAAAGGCCCGAATGGCCGAGTGACTAACGCTCTGGCGCTCAGTACCACAGGTATCGGGTTCGAGTCCCGGCGATGCCATGGATGTTTGTAGTGGTCTGGATTTTTACTTCTTCCTGTTCATTCGTCAAATAGTTTAAGTTCATCTATTTTTAAATTTTGATTTTCTTAACAGCTTCCGAGCTGGATAGGTTAACAACTTTTTGTTTTCTTTTCAATACCTCCATTAACTTTAAAGTTGTCGACTTGTTTTCTCTTAAATTTGCTTTAATTTTTAATAACTCAATAGTAATAACTCTGTTCTGGATGTCTGATTACTACGTTTTCCTTATTTTAGTTTATTAAAAAGTTGTACTTTCCTGCCTACTGTCAGGTTTTAAATTTGTAAATCCACCAACTGACTGATGGCGCCATCTGTCGTGCGTGCCAACCAGTCAGAAAGTATGTGGAGATTGTTTATTGTATGTTTTGTTTATTTTTGTGCTACTGCATAGTTCCTTTCCTATACTTTTTAATAGCTTTAATCTTTTAATTTTAACTTTTTAACCTTTTGTATCTTGGGCATCGTCAACGGACTCCTAATTGTACCTATAGTTTTTAAACTTTTTTCGATCTCTTGCTTTTTAATTGTTCTCAAGCAAGAGATATTTTTCCCTAAATTTTTAATTGTTTTATTTTATTTTATTAACATATTCTATAATTAAAAGCAAATTCATTAATGCAAATTTTTCTAATTAACTTAAGATGTGGAGGTATTGTGGTTCTTAAAACCACCTTGGAACTC
>BPLR01014895.1:0-48628 GCA_021605095.1 Caerostris extrusa | reverse complement strand
AATTAGAAGACTGGAATAGGTTGTGATAAAGTGTATAAGTCCAAGCTGCGATATATCTGCCAAGCTGCTTGGGGTTTTCTTTGCAATACAACTTGTGCAAGAAATACCTATTATATGTAACCTTAAAAGTTCTTGAAAATGACCTTCTCCCCCTCGTCCCATCAATTTGTTCATGGCATACATAAGTTAACAAAGACACTTTACTGAACATTTAAAAAATTTAAAAATGTGCATTACAACCTATCTTTGTGGTGTCAAGAAATAAAAAAAGCTATATTAATAATGTGAAGTATTCACGAATGCTCCATGTACCATATGTAAAAAAGGTCTATTTTCTGTAGTTTTTGATATTTTGTCTTCTATCGTTTGTGTCGGAGTGTTGATGGGTAACTACGGTTTAATTTTGCCGGCGTTATCTTAGCTCTTTGGCAATGTGAGATTAATTATTATTATTAATATCATTAGGCCAAAACAGTTAAAGAATATTCTAGCATTAAATGAGGCTAAAATATGTAAAACTAGTGATGAATTATCGTAACATTAACTTAATAATTCAAGAAGTATTGAAATTTTTCGGTCTTTAAAAATTTTACATCTTTTGAAACTGTTTTATTCAACAACTTTCAAGAAAATGTGCAGCTCTGAAATCAATAAATCGAAACCTCGGAGCGGCAGAGACCTTCAGCAAGTATTTTACAATCATTGCGAAAATAATGTATCCGGAAGCTTTTGTGTTTGTTTGTATACGAAAACGTCAAATAAGCGGTGAAGCTTTCAATTTTTTTTTAATAACTAAATTATGAAGTATTAATTAGTATTTTTTCTCTCCTTTAAAGTTATATCATATTATATATTTAAAAATGGAATCGTGTATTAATGTCGAGAAGGAGATCGAAAAGGTTCTTACTAAATTTGGAGCATTCAATGACCACGTAAAAAGAACATTGACTGAATTAATCGAGTATGTCCAAAGTATTCAGAATGAATTCAGCGAAAGTAAGTTAGTCTTTTAAGAAATTTTAAATACGAAATTTTATTGATTTTAATTTATATTTATTATTTTTTGAATAATTTTTATTTGTGTATTTAAATTACTTGCACACTTTTTAAATATGTATACTCAGAATAGACTATTGTAGTAATTAATTGCTGTTGTCAAAACTCAAATAATAATTTTATTTATTTATTATATATGGGAGTATTTTAAATGCAATTGAATTGCTGCTGAAAATAAAAACATTTAATTTGTGTTGTGCATTATTGCAAATGCATTAGTTTTATACTGTAATTATATTGGATAGTATAATTTAAAAAAAAAAGGTTTAATCTTTGCTTGCTGTAATGAATAATATTATATTAAAATAATTAATGATTGTTAAGTAATTAATTTCTATATGCATCTATCATAAATCACTTTTATGAATGGATTAAATTGTAAGAATTACAATTGCTAATAATTTCGAATAAACGTATATTGTATATTTTGAATTAATCATGAGTAATGTTGATCTTTTAAGTTTGTAGTGATAATTTTGTTACATAAAGCATTCATTTTTTGTATGGTTTTTGTTGTAATAGAATATCTGTGATTTATGCTCTTTTTAATATTATATTTCTGTTGTTGAAGCTTATATATTAGAGCTGCCTTTTTTAAAGAATATACAGAAGGAATTATTTCTTTTTTAGATGTTTTTTGGTAAATTTAATTATAAAATTAAGCACTTTACTGTTTGTAATACAGTTATGATAAAACAGCAATAACTACATGAAATCGTCCAAAATTATTTTTAAAAAGTTAATTGTCCATAAAATTAATTTATTCAATTATATTTGTCACAATTCATTTGAAAATTATGAGTAAGATAAGAAATTCTGGCATGGAAATGAGATAAGAAATTTATGAAAATTAGGTTTTTAATATAGTGTTCATAAAAAAATTCTGACATAATTCTTCCAATTCACACACTGAGTCATTATCTTAGTAAATTAAATATGTACAGAAATAACAAATCCACAGAACTGAGTATCATAAAATGTTGTTGTTTCTTATCTCACTTTGATCAACAGCCACATCTAAATCAAGTCTATGAACCTGTAAGTTCCTTTAAACTGATGAGTCATGACAAGGGTAAAAAATGCAGCTTATTTTTGTCCTTGACCTTTGCGGCACGGAGATATGGTGCACCCTAAGAGATAAGTCTGATCACCCCACTCTGTTATACTGGGTACCGGTAGTCACCTTTTATGACATACATGGGCTAACTTGGATCCACACTGGGATCATTATAACTCATATTATAAAAAGTTGATATTTCCATATCAGGTATTATTATATTTTTATGTATGTATATTTATATATGTTGAAATTGTTTCAGTTCCTATGACAAATGAAGTGAGCGCTGCTCAAGCTCTTATTCTAACTCAGTGTGCTAAACGAGTCAAGGATGTAGTTACATCAATGGCCACTGAACATAGAGATCTGCATGGCACTGTATCAAAAAGTGGAAAAGCTATTGATAAAGTAATTATTTTTAAAGTTATAATTGCAATGTTTTAAAAATCATTGACATGTTTCTAAGCAGTATTATCATACTAGTTTTTACAATCATATCAAAAGCACTTAAATAAAGATATATAAAGAATTACAAAATCTAATCTTATTAAGTACAGTGCTTAATAATGTATTTAGCCAATTTTTGTGTTGACTTTTAATATTTGTGCAGAAATGAAACAATATTATAATATAAACATTATTAAATTTTAACATATTGCCATTTTCGGTAGTTTTAAGTTAATTTTGTTGATATATATATATTATGAACAAAAAATATTTGATGACTTAAGAATTTTAATATTTTAGGTGCTTTTTACTTATTATGAAATCTTATAAATATGCTAACTTTTTTTCTTTCATTTACCCATGAAAATGTAAAAGGTACTTTTATGTTTTATAAAAGAACTTGATATATATAAAAATAACAAATAATAGTTATTGAAAACAATAAGATTATGGTTTTGTATATTCATGATGTTGTTTAAACTTGTCTTAAAATATAATTATTTTATCTTGCATTTTTCTATTTTGAATATATTTTATGTAATTAATAATATCATTATGTTTTATGCAGATAATATTGTAGAATGTAAATTTTGTATGGTATATTCAAAATATGATTGCTAAAATATCATTACTTTCATAGTTAAAAATTTCATTAAGTTTTAATGAAATATTATAAATATATTTTTAATAAAGTAATGTATATTTAATATGTAATTTTACTTCTTAAAAAGTACTTTGAAAAGTTTTTGATTGGTTCTTTTTCTTGATAACACAATAGTGTGAAAAATATGCTTGTCTTAAATTTTATTTTTTATAATCAAAAAAAATGTTTTGATTTTTCTCTTATTATCTTGGAAGTATTTGTATGTATGGAAATATTGTGTATTTATATTTTTAGTTTAATACTAAATGCCTTTAAGGAAAAGTTAAACATTCTTTCAATAAACAACCCACCATCAAGAGAAAAAAATTTAAAGGATAATAATTCATGTAACTACCAATAATCAGGCCTATTTTATCAGGACATTTTACTACTTAATAAATATTTGTCACATTTTACATATTTATATTTGAATATTGATTTTTGCATAACTCTATATGATTTATGTTAAGTTATTATTACTTCCTTTTTATTAATTAAACAAATTAAAAGCATCGCAGGCAAAATTATAATTTTATTAGTTATGCTTCAAACTTCACTTGAAAAAATTTGAAGTTTATGTAAAATTTTATATTTTTGTTTTCAGAATTTTGTTGCTGATTTTGCTTCAACAAGCAATGAAGAAGTCTTTCAAGGATCTGAAAATGTTAAGCTTTTAAATCAAGTAATTAGTGAACATTTCTTAAGACAAGGAATGCTTGATATAGCAGAGGAATTAATAAAAAATGTTTCTTATATTATGATAGATTATCAAATCTTTCAATTAACCGTTTTTTTTTGATTAATAATGATACCAAAATGAATGCTAAGTTTTCTCCTGAAGGCTATATTTATTAGGTTAGGACTGTTGGCTTGTTTGCCAACACAGATTCAGAATTTCATTGAACAATAGTAATCAGGTAAACTGACAATTTTTTACAACAGTTTCTTCTTGACTTTTTGCAAACTTTAAGAATATTAAAAAAAAAACAGATTCATTTATAAATCTTTTATATCTATGTTTTTGATTATTATGAATAGCAATTGCTTTTTAAAAATTAAGTAATTCTTAAAAAATGCTATTTCTCCAAATAAGGATATTTATCACAAATTAAAAATTTTCTGATTAAGACGATTATCAACATTTATGTATTTCCTCCTTTCAACCTCTAAGATAATTTTTAATTGTTAAGCATGATGACGACAGAACCGAGAAGTCAGGAAACTTTATTGATCTAGAAAAGTCAGAAATTTTTAAAAATATATATATAAATCGGGAAAATTGCTGACAAGAGCATTTTGCTCTAAACATGAATGCAAATGGAGATTTTGAGCCAAGCATGCTTGCCAACTCAAATCATTACTCATTTTACGGCAACCATACTACCATTTTTTTTTTATATGACTTGCTGTCCAATTTATGATTTAGCTCATTTTAATATGTTTGTTTGCTTGTGCTCATGTTATTATAGCATAAGTACAAATAATTGCCACTTTAGAAAAGCAAGGATTTTAATATATTTTTTTTATTATATTGATTAGTTTATTATTTATTGTATATTAAGCTGAATTTTATTCCTTAAGCTTAATTTCACTCTCCTTTAACATGTGTATTAATTGATGTTTGTTATTTATGTATTTAATTACTGAAAATCAAGTCTAATAAATTATTATATAAAGTGTATTAAGCCCCTAAATTATTTAATTAAATATTCTTTGGCCTATATTAAATGCATACTTTAATTTGTTATTTGCATGTTTAATTACTAATTCTGCTCTTAAATTGGGTTTCTATTATATTTGTACATGAAGGGAGAAATAAAAAGCAAAATTCAATGCTACTGTGTCACCTTTAAAAAAACTCAATCAGAGAAATTTCTGTTTGCCATTTTTAAGTGATGATTTGCTATTTCTTTCATGAATTTCTTAAAAAAAGAAGACAGTTGTTAAAATAAATCCTCTTAATAAAATAGTTTAAATGAAATAATTTATCTACATTTATTTTAGTAAGAGTAGTTATCTCTATTAGGTTTATTCGAATTTACTGTTTTAATAGATTTTTAAGATGTTCATTCTATTTTTTTAAAATTAATTTCATAAAGATATATTATGTTTTCATATTAAATAATTGATAAAATGTTTTTAATAGCATATATTATACATATACAGTACTTATCTCAGTAGGGAGAAATCAAAATTAATATAATTAGTAATCGTATGTCAGAAAATGTTGTAAGTTTAATCAGAAATTTTTTTCACAGTTTCTGTACCCACTCTGTTAAATGAATAACTGTATTAATATACTAGTTTGTTCAGTTATGTGATTTTATTCAATTATATTATTGAATAATAATTTTAAAAAATCTTGTAAAATAAGTAATTATTTTTGTTAAATGTTATTAATCATTTTTGTACATTAAGTAAATATGTGTGTTTTACAGGAAACTGGACTTTCAATGGAGCGTCAGAAAAGAGAACCCTTTTCAGAACTGAATAAAATATTAGATGCTTTAAAAAGAAGAGATCTTGGACCTGCTTTTAATGTGTGTGTATATATTGTATTATTTTTTTATAATTGAAAGGTACACTTTAATTACTATATCTTTTTATTTTTTCTTATTTTGTTTAGTATTTTAATAAATTTAAAGTATAAAAATTCTCGCAGTCGAACTTAATATGTAAATTATTAATTGAGGTATAAACTCAAATGTTGATTCTTTTGTATTTGGATGATGAACCACTCATTGTTGTAATTATAATAACATTAAGGTACAATAAGGAAAAAAAATGAATTTTTATATATACGTATGAATAAGTTTTTAAATATTTCATCAGTAGTCTACATTTTAAGTTGCATATCTATATTTATTTGACCACAAATAATACAGTCTTTCAAAAGACACTAAAGTTTGTTGTGCAATCAAAAATATTTTAATGTTGTCAATTAGAAGTTAAATTCTGGGTTGCTTATTACAAAAGTGGTCAAGTAAACTTTTATTGTTGCTTCAATGAGAAATTTGCTCTCCCAAACATATACCTGTCTCGAGGTCTTCAGGGGTTTTATGTGTTCCAATTAATGCAGCATTCTTTATTTGTTAATTACTTCTGAAATTAATCTTTCTTGAATCTCAGAATGTACACTTTTATTTGTTTGTGGACTGCAGCAATTGCCTAGTAATTGGTAGAATGCTGTTGTGTATAAAAGAAATCATTATGGAAGTTGAAAGTATTTTTTTTCTTTTAGATTACTTGCAATGCAACTACTGATAAAGACTAGTGGTTTTCTGTTACATGAATGATTCTGTTGATTTATATTCTTAAATCTTTTTTTCTAATCTCCTTTTTTTCACTTATTGAAATATAACAGTATTTTTAATATGCCAAATAAAATATTATAAAATCAGGGTTTTTTTTTATATTTTTTATTTATTATTTTTAAGAAATATATAAGATTACATCACCATATTATGTGATCACAGTTTGAATTTTATGGATCAATCATGCTTTCTATGGATAATATTTACAATGATTTTTGCCTACTTGTCCATCAATTTTATCTAAATGAATGCGTTTAACATTCCTTCTTGTAGCAAAATTCATAGTTTCTGAAATTTTTTCGATTATGTTAAGGTCAGGCAAAATATCTGGCCAAGTGAAGTGTGAACATCAACTTCATGTTCTGCAAACCAGTCCTGAATATACATATGATATAATTCAATGTGGCAAACACTTTCAGTAATTCCATAAAATGACATTTCTGGTATAGTATATCATCTTTGGACATTGCTTGTTCTGAACAAATGCGTCAAATGGATAGCGATCTGGCCTTTGGTATTACAGGCTTCAGGTACGAATCCTGACAGTGGCATGGATGTTTGTTAGTGATTTGGAATCTACTTTTTAAACTGTAGGTCCTGGTCTGTGTGCACAAGATGACTGTAAAGCGACAAACCAAATCTGAACAAATAGCATTGCTTATGCATTGTACTTGCAATAATAAGAATACTACAATTTCTGTAATTTATGACATGATCCCAGCTAAATACTATGCCAGTCGTAAATGTCATATATATATATCCCATTTTTTACATAGTAAGCTCAAGGTTTCTCAACATGTTTGATATTTCTGTTCACATACTTAGGATACGTTACTCTCATGTATTTTAGCAGTGTAGATTGGTATATATTGATTTTGTAATGTTTGGTCTGTGGCATTTGTTTATTTTTGCAATAATATGTTTATCAACAGTATTCTTTTTTTTCCCTATAGTCCTTCAAAAAGTTAAAAATTACTTTTCCGTTGAACTATAACAAATATTTCTTTTATTATATTGAAAAATCTTCATTATTAAATGGATGGCATTTGTTTATTAAAAGTTTTTATATTATTTTTTTTTATATGATATATAGTTTTCTAATTAATTTATAGCAAAATGAAGGAGTTTATTTTCTTTTGCATTTTTTAATGCAAAAATTTTTCTTCCTTATAGAACAATTACTTTTTATGATCTTTTTCAGTGTTTTACCTTCGTATTTTCTTCTATCTTTTTAATACACTTTTATTAGTTTCACGTGTATGCTTGTTTGTTTGTTTGTATGTATGGAACTGATTCTTTGGGCTCGATTTTGCTCTACTTTAAGTGATCCGATTTAATTTAAACGTTGTAGACTTAACAAGGACCGACAACACTAAAATATTTTGATAAGTTTATTATCTCATCATGATTAGGGATCGCCAGGATTAGTGATTAAAACACACAGCCTTTGAAAAGTCATCTTAATCGGCGATCATTTTTCCCCTGGAGATCTGTTTCTCCTCATACACACTATTTAAGCTGCAAAGAAACATTTACAGGCATCTTTCAGACATCCAAACCTATGTGGCACAACGGATAATGCGCCTGACTACGGATTAGGAGATTCCCTGTTCGAATCCTGCTTGGCTCATTTTTACATATTCGCATTTAGCCTTTTGTTTTACTCGTCAGTCATTTTGTATTCCATACCGGGATATTTAAATATTATAGTTTAAAAACACGCTTTTAGAGCTAATCAAACTAAAAAGTGTTTTTTTTAAACTATTAATTATTTAAATGCATGTTTTTCCATGATTTCCAAATGGGGGGCCCAAAACAATCGTTATAATTTTTCACTAGTTTTCATTCTGCATAATTAGTTTAAAAATGTCATACAAAGCACCCCACCTTTTTAGAACAGTGACATTCCTTTCTAGGTTTTTCATTCTTATGTTAACAATTATTTTTTAGCAAGTTTTATTAACTCTAAACAAGATGTTTTTTAGTTTTTTTAAACTATTAATTTATTTAAATGCATGTTTTTCCATGATTTCAGATGGGCCCAAAACAATCGATCAAAACTTAATGAACAAAACAGCTCCTTAGAATTCCGACTTCATAGGTTAAATTTCATTGAGTTACTTCAGCAAGGTGTTTTCAAACAAGATGAAGCAATAGCTTATGCACGTAAGAATTTCCAGCATTTGGCAAGCCAACAAAAAAAGGTAAACTTACTAACAAAACATACTTTTTTTCTTTTTTTTTTTTTTTTTTATTTCCAAAAGATTAAACATTACAACAAAACATAGAATAACGAAAAAAAATAAACATACTAACAAAAACATACAACAAAAACAAAATAATACAACAAAACATGCTGAAACAGAGTTCATTAATCTAACAATAATGCCAAGGTGCAGATCTTTTAGCCACTAAAAAGTGTTACCAGGTGCACCACTGGGAGGTAGATCTTTTTGTGCACCCTAATTTCATCATTAATTGTAAAATAACTTGATTTGTTTTGCCTACAGCTGAAAAAAATGAACTTCAAACAGTTGTAGATCTTATCTGTATAAAATTTGAATGAATTAAAATAACAATGAACCATTTTTAAAAAATGATTAAATTTTTTTAATTTAAATAATTTTTAATCATTTAACACATTATTAAATTACACCAATTTTTTTAATTCATTTAATTTGAAATTTTATCAAATCTTTATATTCCAATCTTAAAAATCAAAAGTGCTTAAGAATCTGAAATAAAATAAAAGAAATTGTCATATTTCAATATATTTTTTGAACATAGAAATATTTAAAATACTTTCTCTAAAAGATATTTTCTGGGGAACTTTTATTCTTGATAATAACTTGTTAAATACAAAAGTAGAAAAATATACTATATTAAAAGTATGGAAAAAAAAAAAGCATATGTGGGACATTTTATTTTATAAGCCAATTTATATTATTGAAATGTGATATTGCACATAAAGTTTATAATTTTCTTTATTAATTTGCATTAAAATCTGTCAGCCATAGATTAAAATGAGCATAGTTCTAGTATTGAGACAAGCTTCATTTGATTTGAGAAAAAATCAGCTATTTAACAAAAATGATTTTGTTGGAAAAAAAATGGTGTTAACTTAGAAAATCCCTTTTGTAGTCCACTAAATAATAGAAAATTTTAATTAAATGTTTTTTATGTATGAGATTATTATTCTTAGAAGAACAATCTCTGTAAGGGAATGTTTAAATTTCATGCTAATTGAAAAATTGTGAAACTCTTAAATTTATTTATATATATATATTTCAGATATTCAAATATTGATGGGATGCTTGCTTTATCTGAAAATAGGAGTCGAAAATTCACCTTACCATTACCTATTAGATCCCATTCACTGGGCTGAAATCTGTGATATTTTTACTCGGGATGCATGTGCTCTTCTTGGTTTATCCGTTGACAGCCCTCTGGCAGTTTGGTATGTGCCTTAAAAATATTTTTTTAGCTGAATATTCTATCACAAACTCAACTCGTAGCCCAGAGATACGATTTTAAATTAGCAGGCTTGTCGTCAGCAGTTTGATTTCCATTGGTGTATATTATAGACACTTCTTCCAAAATCAAGTCAGTGAAATTTAGATACTGGCTGCATCGATTTGGTTTCTGCCTGACTGGAGATATTCAGGAAAGTTATGCCTAAATGTAATCTAAGAAAGCATTACTTCTATTCCTCTTCCTTGAGCGGCCGAATGGCCAATTGGGTAGTGCTCTGTCGTTTGGTACCACAGGCTTCAGATTCGAATCCCGGCAGTGGCATGAATGTTTGTGAGTGGTTTGGAATCTACTTTAAACTGTAGGTCCCAGTCTAATTAGCCTAATGTGTGCAGAAAATGACTGTAGAGCGACAAACCAAAGCAAGCTTCTTCGAAAATAACTAGTACTCCACTGTGATACTTTCACAATAAAATTATTAACATATCTGCTGACTTTATATGGTAAAATGCCATGTTCTTCCTTTATATAAAAAATATTTTAAAAAGTTCATATTGTCCAGACATCGAAATTTTCGAACTTGTGTAAAGTATGCTATTCAAAAAATATCTTATAACAATTTCTTTCATAATTCAATTGTTTAATGTTTAAAAAAAAATTATAAAATATTATTTCAATGTAATATTTATTCAAAAGAAATTTATGCAAATTCTTTGTTTCTTACCATAATTTGCAGGATTAAAACATCTAACTTATTGAGTTATGTGAATGTCACCTTTTTTAAATTCACGCTTCTGAATTCCAAAAATAATCAAAAAAGTAATCAATTTACAATAATTGAATTTTGCATCAGGCAAAAGAAAAAAAGAAGTCTGATGTTTGTTTCAAATATTTAATTTTTTTCTGTTATAAATAGCATATTGTCTTAATTATTTTTATTTATAAATATCTAGCCGATTCATTGTATAATAAATCCTTCCATTGTGTTTGTTAAAACATCTTTATTCTCTATGTAACAATTTCAAATTATTTGCTAGTCGATTTTATTCTATCCAGATAATTTTTTATATATATTTTTTTTTAAATATATATAAATGTAATTATATTGATTTATATTTTCTTATATCAATATAAAACTATAAAAGCTTTATAAAAATATCCAATTTCGTTTTTATCAATGAATAAATTATTTGATATATTTTTTTTTTTTCAGTAGCTTATAATATTGTAATATATTTGTTTTTGTTTTTACTTACATTTTTTTTTTTTTTTATCTGTTTTTAGCACAAATGCTGGGTGTATTGCTCTTCCTGCTCTTTTAAACATTAAGCAAGTGATGCAACAGAGACTTGTTACTGGAGTCTGGAATACAAGAGATGAATTACCTGTATGAATATTATATTTTTTTAATAATTCATTTTAAGAAATTTCATATCCTATATATATATATATATAATATATAATTTGTATTCCATAAACTACTTTGTATTTCTTTAGACTTATAAAAATCAAATAAATAGACAAAAAAAAAAAAAAAAAAAACATTCAGCTAAATATAAGAGTAATTGAATCACTAAAAAGAGCAAAGGTCTTGCTGTGTAGCACTTGATATAAAACTGGATGTCAGAAAATAAATTGCATATTTAAATTTATGTTTTTTTTATTGAAGTAACATTACCAAAAAATAAATTTTCTGTGTATGAGAAAATGTCTGTTTTCTTGAATATTTTTATTTAAGCTATGAAATCTAATTTAATTTCAAATATTACAAAAAAAAATACATTTTCTAAATGCTGAGTTGGTTATTATATTAAAAATCCATAATTTTCAAAGATACTTTTTTTATATATTTTTGCATTACGAGTCAATTATTCTTTTGTGTCATGGTTATACCAATTTTTAAAAGGGCATAATTTTTTTAAAGATTGAAATTGATCTCGGAAGGAGATGTCATTTCCATTCCATTTTTGCCTGTCCCATCCTGAGACAGCAAAGCTCTGAAAACAACCCTCCCATGAGACTCGTATGTGGGCATGTCATATCGCGAGATGCTTTGCACAAGTTAGCTAATGGAAGCAAGTGTTGTTTTGGCTCATTTGTTAAAATTAATCAAATATATATAATTATAAATATTAATAAATATAAATATATTTGTGGAATATGTCACTCCTATAAAATACATGAATATATGTTACTAATTTATTTTTAGTAATTATTATTAGATGGCTGTTTATATGTATAATAGTATAATAAATGCTATTGTGACTTGTGCAAACTAATTATGTTTCTGCAATGTCTTTGCCCATTCCCCTTTTTTTTCTTGTATGTTTGTTTGATTATTCTATAGTTTTTTTGTCATATCTGTATTTCAAAGTTGTATGTCTGCCTATGCATGGCCTCAATTTGCCAAATTTTACCAAAATTGACAGGAATACTTCTAATACCAAGTCTAAAAATGAAGTGAAACAAATTGTGAAATCATATCAATATTTGTTAAAGAGTTACCAATTAGTTTCATGCCGATTTGGTGACTTCTCGTGGTTGACGTTATTATTTCGTATTTTCAAGTCTCTCAAATTTTTTCCCAATGCAGCTGGCAAAACAGACATGGACGACATGATGCCTCTTCCTTTAAGGCAAGCGCTGCACAGACGTTACTCATTTTGCATTACCCAGGGGGCACGTGTAACTTGATGGTAAGCCACGGGCGCGGAGTAACAATGCCCCCCGCAATGCTATGCGATCCTATTGGAGACCAGGACCTACTGTTTAAAGTGGATTCCGAACCACTACAATACCCATGGGCAAAGCCGGGATTTGAACCTGATATCTGTGGTACCGAACGCCAGAGTGCTAGCCACTCGGCCATCAGGCCTCTACTGTTCATAGGTAGACTGGCATAAAATATACTAACAAATGAATTGCATACACAAAAAAATTTTGTTCAAAAATAAAATTAATTTTATGAATAAAAAATGTCCTGGTCAAATCTTAATTTAAGAGACAAAAAAATTTGAAAACTTTTTGGTTGAGTAAGGATACAGACAGTCAGGTTTCTCCATATCAATAAGCAGTCATAGATTTGAAATTCAAATTGCCACTGGGGAGTTTAGAGGACGAGTGAATGTTTTGTTGAATTTCACACTGGTTTTTATTGTAAAAATTTGCAATGCTCCATAAGAAAAGAAACTGTTCAATCAGATGCTAGAATTGAAAAAGAGATGATGCTGTTGCTGCTTTGAACAGATATGAATCTGAGCTTTTAAGTATTATTTTTTTGAAGCCTTACAATGCTTGCTTATATGCACTAGTCTGTATATATATAATAATATTTATAATCTTCATTACAAGTGTTATTTTCTTTTGTAATAAATAATAAATTTTTCATTCTCCTTGTTTATTAATAATCAAGATATTAACATATTAATACTGAATGACTGCTATTATAATAATTTTATCTATAGAAAATGTATTTCAATTAATGGATGCTTTAAAATGGTAAAATTAACGATACAGTAATTTAAAAACATGATAAAATAACTTTTATTCAATGTCATGGTTCATTTTATCTAAACACTTTGTCCAATTTTGCTTTATTTGTGTATGTGTGCGCTCATGCACACATTATACAATATTTATAAATATATTTTTAGAATCACTTAATTTAAATTGCTGTGATTAAATAATAATTTTATTTATCATTCGTTTTTTTTTTTTTGTGCCTTTTGGTATGTATTTAATAGAAATTTCTTTTAATTAGAGAATTATAACTTTTAACTAAATTTGTACCCCTACAAGAAACTATTTTCTTTCGTGAATATTTTAAAAAGTGATATGCAGATCGTTTCTTAAAAATTGTATTGGTAGTTAACTGACAATTCGATATTAAAAGTTTCAAAATTGAGACACTTCCAAATTCAATATATAAACTTGGCGTGTCCACATATCTTGAACCAGTTTAAATTGAAATGGAACTACAAGCATGCATTTTTAAGATGTGAAAATTTCACAATTTTAAGCAAGTTATTAGACAAGTGTAGATAATAGATAAAAAGAAAGTATTTTTTTTCCATTTTGTTAGTTGTTATTTTTATGTTTTTTTTTTTTTTTCTAATGCAGTTGGCAAGCTGCGTTAGAAATTACTAATTACTTTTTAAATTTACTAATTACTTTTTTTAATTAATGACCGTGATCTTTTTATGCCATAAGGGCTGCACCAACGTTATTCACTTTGCACTACACCATGGTACCTCCGGTTCAACCCGATACCTGTGGTAGTGAGTACCAGAGCGCGCTAGCCACCGGCCATCAGGCCCCATTTTTATATATGTATAATAAGGAAAAATTGTTTGTGTAATAAAATATATGTGTGTATATATATATATATTATTTAATATAATTTATAATTTTTATTTCCAGATTAAATGCCCTTACTGTCCAGTGGAGCAAAACCCTACGGACGCAAAACTCATCCATTTTTAAAGCTTCTTCGTTGTTATTCTTTCCCAACAAATCTATTACATGTATTTATACGCAGCATGAAATGTTTTAGCTTCATTCTTCTTTGCTTTGAAACTAATTAAAAAATACTTTAAATATGTCTAATTGATATTACAAAAAAAAAATGGCCACTCTATTTTCATTTTTCAGCCACTTTTGTACATCATTATGGCAGTGAGAATTTTATAACTCCTACAGCTACCCTGTAAAAATATATACACATTATAGAGTCACTTACTGTAATAAACTAATGTATAGTATTGTTCATGTAATGTATGATAACTAATTAGTAAAATCCTAGGTTCTTTGATTTCAATAAGAAAATAAATTAGTTGTATTTCTTTTCAATATGCAATTCACAAGAAGTGATTTTAAATTGTTATCGCTAATATATAAAATTGTATAGAATAATGTAATTAAAATGTACAAAAAAAAAATTTTATATACCACAAATATATCATTTGTATTTATTTAACAATTATATTTTTATGAAAAAAACCCACTTAGTTTTTCATTTAAATTTAATTTTTATTTTTACTGAATGCATAGTTATTTTTTGTCGCTGTCATTTTTTGAATGATTACGTTTTCTGTTGACACTAACTGAACATCTAGCAAATGGCAGAAGTGAGTTATGTTTTAAATTCTAAATTAGTTATGTTTCTGAAAAAAAAATGGAAATTCATATTGATTTCAAAATATATCATAGTACTAAATAATAAATGTCTGGGACTTACGTCTTCTTAAACTTATGTATAAAATAAAAGTGTTTACTAAAAATATATTCAGAACTTATTTTTGAACATATCTGTAAAATGAATGTCTTGATATAAGATTTAATGGATTTTAAATAAAAAATTATCAATGTTTTTGTATGTTGAAAAAAAAAAATTTCAAAAACTTTTAGGGTAGTTTTGTTCATTGTTCTATTTCTTTGATTGTGTTGGTATTATATTTATATCTTCGTTTTGAATTATGTTCCTAAACTAATGTGTGCAGTTTGGATTGTCTGAATGCAGATTCATTACTAAATGATTTTTGTATAATTTTTGTTTCTGATTGAATTGAAGTATCTCATTATACTTAGCAATTTATTCAGTCTGAATTGAAAAAAAAATTGTATGTATACATATAGATATATATATATTATTATTTTAGTTTTGTAAAATCAAATGACATTTCTTGCTGAGCTTTAATATTCATTTTGAAATTAAATCTTTTATTATTTAGGGTGAGAAATATTAAAAATATTATTGTTTTATTCACTGAAACAGATTTGGTTATAGTTATTTTTATTTTCCTTTTGTATTACATTGAAGTATTTCTTGTAGTATTCACTGTCACATTTAAATAATATATATATAAATAGACAGATAGATAGAATTTAATAATATTCATTAAAATTACTAATTCTTTTTTTAACAATCAGTTTGAAATTTAAATTATAAAATCCTTAGATTTTATATATATAATGTTAGCTTGATTGCAGAAAAATTTATTTTAATTAATATTTTTGAATATATTTGAATTTTATTTTCTATTCAAAAGAATTGAAAATTTCCAAACTATATTGTTATAGCTATAATTAAAAACATTTTGTCATCCACTATTCATTAAGAATACATTTTTATGGCCACATTTATTATTTTAACGTCTAAGAAATAATAAAAATATTTCATTATCATAAATAAATATTTTTTCTGGTGTTATTTTCAAAGTGTATCTCATGGGTGTTTTTGTCTGGTTTTAATTTTGTGAAATGTATAAAACTGGACAGGTTTCAATGTATGTCTAAATATTACTTAAGTGCATCGACATGAGCATATTTGTTAGGTGCAAGTTGTGTCATTACCTCGTAAAAAAGTATTTTGAAATTTGTTTTTCATGTGTTTGCGAATTCTGTAGCAATGATTGATACTTTTAAGAAAAGATATATAAAGATATAATTAAAAAAAAGTTGATGATAGTAAATTTATATGTTGGGTGATATGTGGAGAGAATCATGTAAATAAATGTTCTTTTTAGTTTAAAATATGTGTTACTTCTTGAAAAAGATCAGACTTATATGTGTGTTTTTTTGCATAACATAAAATGTTAATCAATCAATGGAAAAAATATATAAAAATGTTTTATGGGAATAATTCAGTGTTTAATTATTTTACAAGAAACCATTTAATTAAACATATTTTGAAAATATAAATATATTTTTAATAGATATTATAAAAATATTTTAAAGCAAACATTGCAACCTTCACATACTTTATCCTATTCAACCATTACCATTATTATCATACTATCTAAATGGTGCTGTTTCTTTATCCCACTTGGTCAACAGCAACAACTAGACCAAGTCCATGAACCTGCATTTTATAATGTCGAATCATGATAAAGGGTAAAAAAATGCAACCTTTTTTTCCCCCTGACTTTGTTGTACAAAGACATAGGACACTCAAAGGGAGAAATCTGACTTTACCCCACCCAAATATACCCTGCATGCATTGGGTACCCATTTTAGTCGCCTTTTTTCGATATGTATGAGCTATCGTATCGGGCCTATTCTAATCCGGACCCACAAAGGACATTTAATTGGTTCACAATTTGACTGGAAATTCCTTTAAAAATTATTTTTGCATCTGGAATTAATAATATTTAATTACACACTTGAAATATACAGATTTTTAAATGTTTATTTGCTCTATTGTTGAACCTTATGTACCACCAACAGGTGAGGAAGGGAAAATTTTTAGGAATAACTACATGTTGTATGGGAGAAAATGCAAAAACTCCCACCAGACAACCTGACTATCGATTTGAGATGCTTTATACACATTGTCACCATTACCATTAAGTCACCTCGTTTCTGAAAGCTATGACTGTTATAGCTTTCTATAAATTCGAACCTCAGCCCTCCTGCACACATTACTATTGGGCACCGAGTCGACCATATATATATATATATTTTTTTTTTTTTTTTTTCAATTAAAAGAAAGAAAATACTACTGTAATATTATTTTACAACACATTTCACTTTTTAAATATTTACCTCTTTCTAACTGGTATTACATTGCCTACTACATTTAGCAAATAAGCAGAAATAAAGAAATTTTTTTTAACATTTGTTGATCAGATTTGTTTATAATTTTCATGTGGTGTTATGAACTGACTTTATTGTCATTGCTAAATAAACTGTTAGTAAAAACTGCATGTGTAAATAGGGCTTTTAGTGTAATAAAAAATGCATAGTTTATTGAAATACATCAACCATAGTAATTGATTTTTTTTGTCATATAAGATTAATTGAGACGTTTTTAATTTTTCTTTTAGACAAACATTGTTTTTATAGTAAAAAAAAATAATAATTTGGAACGATGTATTTTTAATCATTATATTTCTATGCGTTCAGAAAATAGTCCATTCAAAAATATATCAAACTGAAATTTATTCATATATTGTCTTTATTCGTAAAAAGAAATTTTAGTGAATGATTTTCACAAGATTTTATGGGAAAAGGACAAAAAATCTTTAAATTTAATGGATTGTTTAGCTTGTTAGCTGTGGTATTATATATATTGGGCTTTTTGCTTTAGTTTATCCTTTCATCTAATTACTAGAGTTGCAATATTTTTTTTAAATACAGCTTTCAAATGGACAAATGAAAATGTGTATTTATATGATCATATTCATATTTATTTTTATATAATAGTTATCAAAAGTATTATGTTAAAATATTGCAAGGGTCTTGAAAAAGAAAAAAATTGTTATACTTCAGAAATATTTGAGGCACTGTATTTTTTAATGATTTGTCAGAATAACAGATTATGCATATATTATATTGAAATATAGAAATATCCCCATGCATTATTTCTAATTTAGAAATACTACTCATTAAAATTCAGTTGCTTTGAATGCAAGTTAAATTAAAAATTATCAATCAACAAAAGTCGAGTTATAGAGTAAAAGACAAATTAGTATGGTTATTAGTATTCCGTTATTGTAAAAAGACGCAAATATTAATTATATTTTATTTTAGCATACTTCAACCAAATTTTAATGTTCTCAAATTTCTTTTATATTAAGTAAATTCTACATACATAGCTTCTACTAGATGTTAATATATTTAAGTTTTTTTTTCCATTTTCAAAACAAATTTTAAAGACAAATAAATAGAATCATGGAAAAGGCAGCTTAGTAAATCAATTTTTTAACTAAAATTGAATTTTTTTTTTTTATTATCATAAATATAATGGTCGATTTGCAAGTGAAAATTCTTCATCAACAAGAAAATAATTCTTGATATTCAAATTCATAATTGAACCCTTTGCACTCGAGGGCTCCGGGCGGAGCCATTTAAATGTGTCTTCAAGCTCGAGGGCTCCGCTACGGAGACAATATAAATAATGCGTTTCTTTTAATGCGCATATCAAACTTACATGTGAATAGGATCTTTTCACTAAAATCGCTTCCAGTTGCTGGTAATACGAATAAAAAAAAAAAACTTCGAGTGCAAAATGTTAATAAGTTCGAATTCGATTGTGGAATCATCATGCCTTTTTTAAATGACTTTGACCTGAAATCATAAGCAAATAACAGGTGGGCTAAAAAGTTCATAGGCTAACACATAGATGGCGCTACTAGTATTAAATCCATATGAGTTTTAGTTAGCCCTAACCTTTAAAAGAAACGTGTATAAATTTGACAGCTGTTGCACTATTAGTATGTGAGTTATAGCATTTTTAATGAAGTTATAGCACTTTTATGTTCAGCACGTGCAGTCCACTCGGCTGACTGTCGATTGGACTCCGGTGTGAAATGATGGAGCCATGTTTCATCCATTGTCACATATCGACGCAAAAATTCGGGTTTATTCCGATTGAACAGCTCCAAACACTGCCTAGAATCACCAATTCGTTGTTGTTTTGGGTCGATTGTGAGCTCGCGCGGCACTACTTTGAACAGAGCTTTCGCATATCCAAATATTCATTCACGATATGTTCAACACGTTCCTTTGATATCTTTAGGGTCTCAGCTATCTCAATCAACTTCACTTTATGGTTATCAGAAGTTATTTTGTGGACTTTTTGATGTTTTCGTCGGTAACAGCTTCTTTGGGGCGTCCACTGCGTGCATCGTCCTCGGTGCTCATTTCGCCTCGTTTAAATTTAGCAAACCACTTCTCTACGGTTGATTTTCCTGGTGCAAAGTCCGAATAATGTTTATCAAGCCAAGCCTTGGCTTCAATAGTATTTTTTTTCGCCAAAAAACAATGCTTTATTAACACACGAAATTCCTTTTTATCCATTTTTTCAAACTAACAAAAGTTGCTTCACTAAAAATGCTATAACTCACATACTAATAGCGCAACAGCTGTCAAATTTATACACGTGTCTTTTGAAGGTTAGGGCTAACTAAAAATCATATGGATTTAATACTAGTAGCGCCATCTATGTGTCAGCCTACGCACTTTTCAGCCCACTTGTTATGTAACAGATTCAATATTATCCGAGGGAGGCAGGAATAGACACTTAGCTTCCAGTTTGACATTACTATTAGGTTTCTAATTGAGATCCTTAGTTTGTAAAACTATTTGTTATCCATCAGACCTCAAGTTAACATTGTTAAAGTTAAACATGGGGTTGAATTCAAATATCCTATTGCGTATTGTTATACTCAAAGTGGAAATGTAATGTTAGCTTTGGATTTGTTCCCCCCTTTTTGGGCATTTTGTTGGAAATTATTACAATCTTGCATTGTCCGGTTAGCATTTTCAGTTTTCACTCAGACATCACTCCCTCTCATTGGTCCAGAACAGGGGTCTCCAAACTACGGCCCGCCAGTGTCATCCATCCGGCCCGCGACAGCAATAGCATATTGTTGCTATAATAAGTTGGATGAAAAAAAACAGAATGATAATAACTTGGTTGCTGACTGACTTGCTAGGTATAGCTTAATGGCAAGCATAATACGCAGAAAATTTAGCTTAATCATCACAACTAACAAATAATTGAAATGAATTCCACTAACATTATAAACTAGTGAACATCCCGCGGTTGCCCTCGGTAGTTATGTTGATGTAAAGAGTATCGCATATGTATGTATATCGATGTTTGGAATGTATATATCCTGAATCGAACATATGATTTTTATCCAGAAAATCCCTCAGGAACGAAAAAGCTAAATTAACGCGAATGAAACCGTGGGGTGTCCACTTATAAAAAAAAAATACTAATGAGATTTAAGTAATTGTGATTTTCACTGACAATAGTGGATCAATTTTACTTGTACCAATTATTAAAAGAGACTTAAGATGCTCATCGGTTAACTTAGATCTATAAACATTCTTTGTGTACATCATTTTGGAGAATGAAGCGAATTTAGCAAGCGTATGCTTGCTCAGAGCTCGTACTCGGCGACTAGTCTAGAAAATTATAGATAATGGCAGAAAAATTAAAACGGTTTTGGCCCTTGGTACTTACTGGAATAAAAAGTATGGCCCGAAGGCTGAAAAGTTTGGAGACTCCTGGTCTAGAAAACTACGATGATCCACCAAAGTAGAATTAGCCCACATACAGATATTAGAATTGCCTACGTACTAGAACGGGGTGGCTAACCCAAATGAACTTGCTGGCCACTTTGGAAATGCATCCTAACTCCGCGGGCCGCATGTAAAACTATATATCCCCACATTAGATTTAGACCCACTATAGACATTTTTTGGATGTGAAAAAGTGAAACATAATGAGTTATTATTATTGTGTTTACTATTATTCTTACACGTAAACATAGATAATGCTACTAAACGTACATTGTAAAGAAATATAAAACACTAAAAATGAAATATAAAAAATATATAAATAAAAAAAAAATGAAATCGTTAAAAAATATTTGACTAGTGCGACATTTGTTTCTCCGCTCTTTCACTTAGCTTTTGCACATCGATCTCAATTTGGGTATCGTTAATTGGTTCTTTTTTCTTTAGTGTCCGTTATGTTCGAGCGTGTTTTGTGTTGGGTCAATTTCATTTTCGCAAAAAAAGCGATTCGCAGGTGTAAGTTGAACCAAAAGCTCTAATAACTTCAACCACGACTCTAGTTTACTTTGCTATCAATAATCAACTGTGCGTATCTAGGGGTGGTCACTGATGTCACTTAAAAAACATAGAAGCTGTTATATTAGATGTTCCAAGAGGCGTCGTTCCATCATGAGTTCGCAGAATATAATTTAATTATTCTGCGAACTCATAAATAAAACAAACAATACCTGTTATATATGCACAAGAATATTATTATAAAATCAAAGTTAATTTTTCTTATAATTTCGGCAGCTAATTTTTTTTTAATGTATGGATGCACATATAATGTAATTTTTTAATAATTTGGATTTCACTACTTTGCCATTATAAAAATAAATATATTTTGTAGAAGTGTGATAAATCTCACGTGCCGGAAAAATACTAGAGGCGGTCCGCGGGTTGGCTACCCTTGTACTAGAACTACAAAATAAATTTTTAGAACGAACATTATATAATGCGCAAAAAATATTCCTTGAAAAAAGAAAAGAATTTGAAATCAATTTATTAATTATTTAAAAGTTAAATCCTGGTTAAATACAAAAATTCTGGAATTATATTATTAAAAATTCTGGAGCTTATATAAATACTAACTTTAGATTTTTAAAATTATGATTTCCAGGAATGTTAATATAATTCTTGGAAAAATATAAAATTTTTATGAAATGCTATATATAAAATGAGGGGCCTGAATGGCCGAGTGGCTAGCGCTCTGGCGCTCGGTACCACAGGTTTCGGGTTCGAGTCCCGGCGGTGCCATGGATGCTTGTAGTGGCTCGAATCCACTTTAAACCGTAGGTCCCGGTCCCAATAGGATCGTAGAGAGTTACTCCGCGTCGTAGCTTATCTTCAAGTTACACGTGCCCCTTGGGTAATGCGAAGTGAGTAACATCTGAGCAGCGCTTGCTTTAAGGCATACAAGACCAAGCTGTCTAAGTGTTTGCCAGCTGCATTAGAACAAAATATATAAAATGATATTTTATAGTAATAGTATACAAATCCTTATGCTTTGATATTCATAGTAATTGTAAATTTCATTTAAATTCAAATTTATTTAAAACATTTGAGACAATTTTTCTGAAAAAAAATTCTCATTGATATAAAAATTCAGAAAATTATTAAAATCAACCACGTTTCATAAACTACACAAAAATGTAAATTATCTTTCTGTACTGTGTTTTCAATATTGAACACTATTTGTCTAAGAATTTAGTAGATCCTTGATAAAATGGTAGTGCATAAATAAACATGAACGTAAAAAAAAATAAATAAATGAATAAACTTTCCCTTATTTAATATTCCATATTTCAAAACAATCTTTTGGGAAATTTTTCATTTGCTTCTATTTTACATTCGCTTTAGATATGAATTCATGAATAAATGGCGAATAAAAAAAAAATCGTTTGCTGCTGGAATAAAAACGTTCTTTTTTTTTTTTTTTTAACTTTATCATATTACCGTATTCTGTAAATTCAATTGTGTGATAAACTTCATCATCCGTGTTCTTTTTTCATACACTCGCCGTGTTTATTATTTGCTCGAAAGGGTGGGTATGTTTCCAAATCTCAAGAGTAAAATAAACGGGGAAAGAATCAATCTTTCCATACCGTTCTGTCGGAAAAAGAACGCCATTTCTCAGAGAAAAGAAAGATGTGTTCTGCATTGCATTGATGAGCTTGAATAAAACATTCTGTTTCTTAAATGTTTATCGCAAAGGTTTTTATTCAACTCTACATCTTACAATGAAGAAGTAATGTTAATTTTCGTCAAATGGTACATTGTTTTTTCAAACAGTGCATTAAATTCTTTTTAAAGGTTTTTCGAAAATCGTAAATAATATGATTTACATTTTTTTTAAAAAATGGGCCTGAATGGCCGAGTGGCTAGCGCTCTGGCGCTCGGTACCACAGGGTTCGAGTCCCGGCGGTGCCATGGGGAAGTGGTCCGTAACCGTAGGTCAAGGTCTAATATGATCGTAGAGCGTTGCGGGGGCATTGTTACTCCGCGTCCATGGTTTATCTTCAAGTTACACACTCCCCTGGGTAATGCAAAGTGAGTAACGTCTGTGCAGCTCTTACCTTAAGGCATCCAAGACAGTTGTCTAAGTGTTTGCCAGCTGCATTAGAGAAAGAAAATTTTTAAAAATTGTTTTTCCATTTATTTTCATCTAAATTCAGATAAATTTATTTAAAACATTGAGACAATTTCATGTGTGAGTAACTAAAAAAAATTCTCATTGATAAATTGTAATATTAAATTGTTAAATATGTTGTTGTTATTGTGGTGTTTGCCGATCAGAGTGTAACTGATTTGAGTAATATTGGTTTGTTATGAATTAAATTGGTTTGAGTATGGTATTCTTACTCAAAAATGTCAAAATGCGACCGGCAAAAAGTGGCTCTGGAATTGGGAAGTATTATTTAAGTATTTAACAGCATAGTCGAAGGCATACGAAGAGAACACTGTGAAATATCTGTTGAAGATAAGTATAATTAACAGAGTATAGATTGAAGAACTTAAAAACAAGTAATATAAAAAAATTTTTAAGTCAATTCCTCCTTTTTTTCACTATATTGCAGGCGCCATCTATTGGTAGATATATGTAACTTAAATCTAAAAAAAAAATAAAATTGATTAATTAAATTTAATTACTGAATTAATATTTGAAAAAACTGTATTAACATCAAGTGTCATCCACTTCAAGTTGAAAAAATGTATTTGACCTTGATTGGATGAATAAAGCGTATTTTATGAACGATTGAAAATTTGAACAAGATATATATAGGGAGAGTGTGAGCTAATAGAAGGAATTGAAAAAAGATAGAGAAGAAAGAGACTTTGAACTTGTGAAAAGGAGAATTCAGGCCACAATATCTAGTTTCACTACAGTGACCAAAGAAGAAACAGTTCCAAAGCGAAATTCTGTCATTCTACAACAAAGATTAGATCCAACAGCGGATGGCATCAGTCTTTTTATTTGATGACTTTTGAATGTCTAGCGGTAGGAGTTAAATAAACCGATTGGGTTATTCAGATTGTTACCTCTTTTCCCAATGGACATTGTTCAGCTTATAGCTGGAGAACCAGAAGAAAGAGCCAACGATTACGACTACATGAAAGAGTTACTGTTGAAACATTTTGTAGAATACGGTTCACTCAACATTAAGAACGCAGAAGCGTTCTGGAAAGACCTTGCGTTTGAATTAAGGACTTAATTGACTGAATGGTGTAAAAGTGGATAATTTTAATTCATTAAAGGATTTGATAGTTACCAACCATCTGAAGATGAGGGTGTCCAATGAAGTGCGGGAATATTCTATTGACAGCTGGACAAAAATTGTTTCGTCATCAAAGATGGCTGACTTGTTGGACGGTTACGACAGTTTCTGGGGTAGAAGGGAAATCATTTACACATTCCAACTTGAAGTCAAAGGGTAAATTTTAAAGGATGCCAATATCAGCTAATTCTGAACCTCTGACACACAGCGGAAGTCTGAGTTAAGAGTCTTCTTATCAAAATCAGGAACAACCACGATCGCCAAAATGTTAGGAGTGAGGATCAGAGCAACATTTGCATTCTCGTTGCCTCAGATGATAGAAACAAGAATCTCAAAATAAGAATGAATCAAATGAGAAGTCAACAAGAGATAATCCTCATGAAGAATAAAAACAGGAGATCAATAACGTCCAGATAAGGAGTCGGTGATGAATGCATGTCTTTGGACGTCAAAAGAGAAAGAAATGCAAACCAGCTTCTTACAGTACTTCTTACATAAACACTGTTTGAAAAGGTTAATAATAGTAGGAATAATTATGATCTTGAAAATTAAAGTTAAAAATGGTTTCATTAACAATATGATCTATTTCTTCATCACCTTGGGTGATGCAAAATGAACTACACGTCTACGTCTAACACTGTGCCTGTACAGACAAGAGGTAAAAGGTGGGAGAACTTCAACATACAGAAGGACCTCTCTAGGAGAGTCGCTATTGCCACCTTTTAAATGGAGACGGGGTTAATAATAGTAGGAATAATTATGAACTTGAAAATTAAAGTTAAAAATGGTTTCATTAACAATATGATCCATTTCTTCATCACCCTGGGTGATGCAAAATGAACTACACGTCTACGTCTAACACTGTCAAGAGGTAAGGTGGGAGAACTTCAACATACTGAAGGACCTCTCTAGGAGAGGCTATTGCTACCTTTAAATGGAGACGGGGCATGACTACCTACAAGAGCATCTTAACCGAATCGCCAACCTGCCCACTTTGCTCCGACTCTAACGCACTGCACCACCTCCCATCTAGCGGTGCACTTGACGATGTCGACCAAGACAGGAGCTACGAGGGGATGACAAATCTTTATTCGACGACACGGCGTCGAATGGCCGAGAGCCACGGACGGGCGTTGGCTGAAGAAGAAGATTATCAGTAAAATTAATCTGGAAGTGATTTTCAAAGACTTTTTGCAATAAGTCAGACTTATCTTTATCCGATAAAGCAGTAGAAACCGACCTATTTAAATGTATCGCCTTAACTTTATTGGTCTTATGTACTCATATTTTAGAGAAAATCCCATTGGAACTATCTTCCGAGTGAAGTTCTAGTGATTTCACTTCCCATTCTTTATTCGAAAACTTTTGAAAAGCTTTTCTAATATTTTTTAAAAATATAGTAAGAAAAGTTTTATCGGCAGGATTAAGGGGAAGCTTGCCATTTCTTTTTTTGCTTTGTTTCTAAGTTTAATAATAAATTTTTATATATTAGGAGGAATCCAATTTCAGGAAAGATTTTAGCAGCATTTTGGAAAGCATTAGTAATGTAATTAGTGAAGTAATAAATTTCATTATCTAAATCAGGGGTCTCCAAACTTTCCAGCCTTATGGCCATACTGTTTACTCCAGTAAGTACCAAGGGCCAAAACCATTTATAATGGCAGAAAAATTAAAACTCATTAATTAATCTACTACTTACTTATGTGAGAAAACATTCTCCGAAATGAAGTACACAAAGAATGTTTACAGATCTAAGTTAACCGATGAGCATCTTAAATCTAAAATCTTAAATCATTTCAATTATTTGTTAGTTGTTATGCTTAAGTTAAATTTTCAGCGTATTAAGCTTGTCATTAAGCTTTACCGAGCACTTAAATAAAACCGAGGTATTAGAGTTTTTTGCATACCGTATTTAGGACGTCCGTTAGTTTTTCTCCCTAGCGCGCATGCTCATAGGAAATTGCGCATGCGTATCTGTAATAATGTTTCCTATGAGCATGTGCTAGGGAGAAAAAATAACGGACGTCCTAAATACGGTATGCAAAAACTTTCTATTATCAATCTGTGTTTTTTTTCAACCTATTACAGCAATAATAAGCTATTTGCTGTCGCGGGCAGGATTGATGACACTGGCGGGCCGGATTTGGCCCGCGGGCCGTAGATTGGAGACCCCTGATCTAAATCATTGCAGCCTCATGGATAAATAGCTCCACGTGCATAGTCAAAAAAAAAAAAATCTAAGTGAAAGCCAGGCCCGATAACATCAAATATCCCGTCTGAGTGGGTGTGAGCTGGCTGGAAGGAGAAAGAAATGTAACACCAGCAGAGTGCGTTTGGTTTTCGAATAAAGGAAGGAGATGTGTTTTTACAGTCCACTATGTGTTTTTATTCTTAGACCATAACAATTATTATTATGAGAAATTTGGGCAAAGGGTAATTTAATAGAATTATCGAGAAGTACTTTATATTTAAACCAATCAGTTTTATGATGAAGATAATTTAGCGGAAAATCATAATTAAATTTGAAAGCAATTATGTTAGTAATGTGTAATCAGAATTAAGTTTAGAAAAAGAAAACTTCGAATTGGTAAAAGAAATTTTTGATGAGAGCAAGATCAATAGGAGAAGCAGAATAAATCCAAGAGGGGTGCAGTCCAATGTGGGTGGGAGGAATAATTAATTCAGTAAAAGTATTATTACAGAAATTGATAAGATTAGTGCCTCAGTATTAATATTTTTACAGTTCCACAAATAATGCTTTGCATTAAAATCTCCGTAAAGAATAGCATTTGAGCCAAGCTGAATTAAAATTTCTAAATCAAGAGTGAATAAAGTATTATCAGAAGAGGGGAAATGTAGATAGAGGTGACGATGATAGGATCTTGATTAGTGAGATTAAGATGAATAATAGAAGCTTCAATAAAATTTAAATTAGGAGTGAGTATGTGAAGATAAAGAAAGCATTTGGCAAAAATTGCAGCACCACCTGAAGCAGTTTTAAGACCTTTTGGTCGTTTTTGTTGAAGAATATTTGGTCTTTTTCCTTTGTTAGAATTTTGATTTGTTTCTACGGTAAGTGACCAGATTTGTATGAATCGAGTTCTAAAAAACCACACACAGGGCCGGATTTTCCTATAGGCTAACTAGGCTTCAGCCTGGGCCTCAAGATCAAGGGGGGCTACATTCAAATTTTTAGCAAAATTAGAATTACATTATTCTAAAAACAATAAACACTAAAACACTGAATCGAAAAGAAGGAGAAATTCTACACAAAAGACTAATAAATATATGACTAATTACTAATACACATATGACCAATTTTGGGTTCCTTTTTGGTTTAGTTTAAAACTTAAAATTCATAATAATTCATACTTCAATTTTAAATGCGAATTATTATTAAATAAATTTATCTGAATTGAATTTGCTGTAATCTTCAATGTATTGAATATAGTTAATTTAATTTGATAGAAAATAGGATAATTTTTATTGCATATTTTATTTTCGTAGTCAAAGATTTTTATTATTTGAATTTTGTTTCTTAGTAAATGTTGCGTGTTATGTTTGATTAGTTATTGTTACAAGTACTATACAGGGTGTTGAGAATAAATGTCCAAATAAGTGTTCTCGCCTTTTTTTAATTTATTATCAGTGCCACATTTTTTATAAAGATTAGTACCCATCACAACATTTAATATATTGATATATATCACAGTAATGATGTATTTTTATTAACTCTCATGTAATTTACAAACTTAAAAATGGGAGGTGAAAGGGCCTCACAAGTGGAATAGCCTAGGGCCTCTTTTCATCTAAATCCGACCCTATCCACAGATAATAATAACAACAAGCATTATTATTGTAAAAGTATGAGAGGAGGGTTATGAATATTATGATTGAAAATTGGATCGCAGATATTGAAAGTTTGAAAAAGGATTGTTTAAAATATGTGCAATTCAAAATTAATTCTTCTTTCGTCGTCTTGGGCATTAGAATCAAAATATGATTTCTCAATTGTTTATTGGGTCTTTGCCCCTCAAAAAATATTTCTGAAAATGACATCTGGACTGAAAATAACATTTCACATGAATATTTCATAGCTGTTACTTCACTTGAATTTCTTTAAAAGAATTTTTTATGCCAGCTTTTATGTACAACTTTTTCCTTGCCACTTGTTCATTGAAATCAGTAAATGGAAAATCACAAAAAAATTTAGTTTAAAAGATTTCCATTTTTGACATCTCTGAATTGAAAAAAAAGTTTTCCGAAACAGATTTTTACAATAAAATTTTAAGTACCTTACAAGAGAGTTTTTTTTTTAATAGTTTATAATAGCAAATTATTTTTATGCTATTAAAAGTTAATGGCATGTATCTTTTTTTTTTTAAATATTTTATTCAAGAATATTTTTCACAGAAAACATAATATTGAAATTCTAATGTAATTAATTTATCAATACTTTTTCAGATTTTTAATCGCAATTTATCATTTGGAATTTCATTAAAATTCAAAGCTAGAATAAGATTTCGCATGTTTCAAATAAATTAAAATGCACGGATAAATGATGTTTTAAAAAATTTTCAAACATTTGAATTTAAAAAAAAAATATAATTAAATCTTAATCCTAATTTTGAAAAAAATCAAAATAGGGAAGTTTATTTATGTTAAGGATCAGGTTTTTAACACTGCCAAAATAAAAAAAAAATATTTAAAAAATATTAAAAAATAAATATAAAAATATTTTTTAAAATGTTAAGTATAAAAAATAAAAAAATATTCTTAAAATATTAAATTATTTTTAAATATTAAAAAAATTGCATATAATATACAACGCAGCACAAAAACTCTTAAAAAGGAAAACAAATGAAGGCAAAAAGAAACATTTAAAATTTTTAGATACTTCAAAATTGCATTTTTAAATTTTATATTGTAATCCTAATCATTTCTTTTGTATTATTATTTTAATTGAATAAAAAAAATATTAAATACTTACATTAAAATAGTTACCGTTTAAAATAGTTAATTTCTTAAAAAAAATATTTATGCAGTTTTTCTGTAGATCGGTACATAAGTATGATTATCACAAACAGCCCTCCGATAACTGTTGTAGGAAAGACAATTGTCTTCCAGAGGGACTTAATTAATCCCCTTTATTTGTGTGTCGAATGGTAGAAAACTTAGAAAACTCCCACAGGGAAATCTGATTGTAAATCAATGTCACATAAAATCTACTCATTTCTGAAAACATTGACTAAAACGTATGTCGCTAGTGCATTCCAGTCAGTCGCACTAGTTACCCACGTTACCACTGGGTTCTATCTAGTGTATGGTAATTTTGTAAGGCGGAAACAAATGTTTAATATAATTGAAGTATATATTATATATTGTTTAATATAATAATATTTCCGAAAATAACTGAAGTCACATGTCAAATCAATCCTTACTTTAAAAATAATATCTTGTTGCTGAATATTAAACAATTATATTATTTTATTGAGTATGCCAATCAAGCAAAAACAATTTTTTTTTTATCGATACCATAAATCTTATTATAGGACAAATCTTATTATATTTATCGAATCACAAATCTTATAATCAACATTATCGATTGAATAATCATTATTCAATCGATTTTTCATTTCATATTATAATCGATTAATGGAATCGTGAAATATCTCTCCCAATTAATGTTATTGATGTGGTAAAAATAAAACTCAATCCAAATTGATTCAGCGATACATAAATTATAATTTTTATGCGATATTGACTAAAGTTGTTCGCACAGATTGAATGCATGATTTACTGAGGAACTGATTAACCGAACGATTTCGGGTTCTGAAATCACGATTTATCGATTTTCTTCTTTTTTATGAATTTCATTTAAAGATTTTTTTTTCTTGTTCCAAAACTATTCAATTCGAAGGTTAAAAGTTTTGTTATCAACCTTGTTTGCCGAATATTTTTGTTGTTTATGATTTAAACCTAGATCACGATTGCGTTATTTTAAACGATTAGTCATGATCATTGTTTAAATGGTTATTAAAAAACATTTTTTATAGATTGATTTCAAATAAAAATAAAACGAATTAAATTAATCTTAGTTAATTTATTAATTAAAATGACTAGTATTTTGTATGTGCATTGAATTTTTCTAAGCGAATTAAGTAATAATGATTTTAAACAAAATTATTTAATCAATTAATTAAGCAACAATTGAAATTAATTAATTAACTGTTTAATATGATCGTAGAGCGCTGTCTTGAGGTTTAGTCAGTTTTCATCCCTTGTGGTTCCTCGCTAAAAATTGAAACTGCGTATTACCCTTATCTATAGACCAGTCGCCTCCGACGGGGTTTTATTGGACCTAGTGTAGACATTCCTGCGCCAGAGGATTAGTGACAACAACATATGATGCATTTCGTCATAATCAGTAGAATTAATCTGGAAGAGATTTTCAAAGACTTTTTGCAATAAGTCAGCCTCGTCTTTATCCGATGAAGCAGTAGAAACAGGCCCATTTAAATGTGCAACCTTACGTCTATTGATCTTAAATATTTTAGCGAAATCCCATAGTGAACTAACTATCTTCCGACTGAAGTTCTAGTACTTTTTCTCTCCATTCTTTATTCGAAAATTTCTGGAAAGCTTTTAATATTTTTTTGTTTAATCTATTAAGAATAGTTTTTTTCTCTAATTTGACCTTTGCTCATTCTGTTTTATTACATGCAACTGATTTCATCAACATCTACATTTTTGAAATTTTTGTTATTTTTCATTTTATACTTTTATTAAATAAATAATTCTTTTTAAAAAAAAGGGCATTTAATTATCTATTTTGCTTATTAACTCAAAGGGCATGAGACCACCGCTATGTTTCAACATTTTACAATGAAGGAGCTTCGTGGCCAAGGATCTCCGTAATAATCTAAGTAGTACAATAAGTAAGAATAGTTTTATCAGCAGTATTAAGGGAAGCTTGCCATTTATTTTTTTTGCTTTGTTCTTAAGTTCAATAATAAGTTTTTGATATTAGGATGAATCCATTGTTTGTTAGTTTCAGGAAAGATTTTAGTAGCATTTTGGAAAGCATCAGTAATGTAATTAGTAGAGTAATAAATTTCATTATCTAAATCATTGCTGCCTCATGGATAAATAGCTCCACGTGCATAGTCAAAAAAAAAAAAATTCTAAGTGGAAGCCAGCACCCGATAACATAAACATATTCTCTGCGTGAGCATGAGCTGGCTGGAAGGAGAAAGAAATGTAACACCAGCAGAGTGCGTTTGGTTTTCGAATAAAGGAGTTGTGTTTTTACAGTCCACTATGTGTTTTTATTCTTAAACCATAACAATTATTATTAGCAGAAATTTGGACAAAGGGTAATGTAATAGTATTATCGAGAAGTACTTTATATTTAAATCAATCAGTTTTATGATGAAGATAATTTAGAGGAATATCATAATTAGATTTGAAAGCAATTTTGTTAGGAATATGATCAGAATTAAGTTTAGGAAGAAAAAAATTTTTAATGGGTGGAAGAAATTTTTGATGAGAGCAAGATCAATAGTAGAAGCCAAAGCGGGGTTGCAGTCCATTCAACGAAGGAGGAGCGATTAATTTAGTAAAAGTATTATTACAGAAATTGATAAAATTTGTACCTAGAGTATTAATATTTTTACAGCTCCACAAATAATGTTTCGCATTAAAATCTCCGCAACGAATAACATTTGAACCAAGCCGAACTAAAATTTCTAAATCAAGAATGAATAAAGTATTATTAGAAGAGGGGGAATGTAGACAGAGGCGATATTGTTGATCGTCGTTAGTAAGATTAACAGATATAATATAGGCTTCAATAAAATTTAAATCAGGAATGGGTATGTGAAGATAAGAAAGAGAGCATTTGGCAAAAATTGCAACACCACCTGAAGCAGTTTTAAGACCTTTTGGTCGTTTTTGTTAAGAATCTTTGATCTTTTCCTTTTGTTAGAATTTTGATTTGTTTCTGCGGGAAGTGACCAGATTTGTATGAATCGAGTTCTAAAAACCACACACAGGGCCGGATTTTCCTATAGGCTAACTAGGCTTCAACTTAGTGCCTCAAGATCAAGAGGGGCCCACGTTCAAATTTTTTTAGCAAAATTAGAATTACATTATTCTAAAAACAATAAACACTAAAACACTGAATCGAAAAGAAGGAGAAATTCTACACAAAAGACTAATAAATATATGACTAATTACTAATACACATATGACTAATTTTGGGTTCCCTTTTGGTTTAGTTTAAAACTTAAAATTCATAATAATTCATACTTAAATTTTAAATGCGAATTATTATGAAATAAATTTATCTGAATTGAAACTGTAATCTTCAATGTATTGAATATATTTAATTTAATTTGATAGAAAATAGGATAATTTTTATTGCATATTTTATTTTTGTAGTCAAAGATTTTTATTATTTGAATTTTGTTTCTTTGTAAATGTTGCGTGTTATGTTTGATTAGTTATTGTTACAAGTACTATATAGGCTGTTGAGAATAAATGTCCAAATAAGTGTTCTCGCCTTTTTTTTAAATTTATTATCAGTGCCACATTTTTATAAAGATTAGTACCAATCACAACATTTAATATATTGATATATATCACAGTAATGATGTATTTTATTATCTCTCATGTAATTTACAAACTTAAGAATGGGAGGTGAAACGGCCTCATAAGTGGAATAGCCTAGGGCCTCTTATCATCTAAATCTGGCCCTAGCCACAGGTAATAATAACAACAAGATTATTATTGTTATACTATAAGAGGAGGGTTATGAATATTATGATTGAAAATTGGATCGCAGATATTGAAAGTTTGAGAAAGGATTGTTTAAAATGTGTGCAATTCAAACTAATTCTTCTTTCGTCGTCTTGGGCATTAGAATCGAAATATGATTTCTAAATTGTTTATTGGGTGTTTGCCCTCAGAAATATTTCTGTTCTATCTTTCTGAAAATGACATCTCGACTGAAAATAACATTTCACTTGAATATTTCATAACTGTTACTTCTCTTGAATTTCTTTAAAAAGAATTTTTATGTCAGCTTTTATGTACATCTCTTTCCTTGTCACTTGTTCATTGAAATCAGTAAATAGAAAATCACAAAAAATTGAGTTTAAAGATTTCCATTTTTGACATCTCTGAATTGAAAAAAAGTTTTCCGAAACAGATTTTTTACAATAAAATTTTAAGTACCTTACAAGTTAAATTAAAGTTTTTTTAATAGTTTATAATAATAGCAAATTATTTTTACGCTATTAAAAGTTAATGTGCATGTATCTTTTTTTTTAAATATTTTTATTCAAGAATATTTTTCACAAAATTCATAATGTTGAAATTTTAATGTAATTAATTTATCAATACTTTTTCAGATTTTTAATCAAGAAATTTATCATTTGGAATTTCATTAAAATTCAAAGCTAGAATAAGATTTCGCATGTTTCAAATAAATTAAAATGCACGGATAAATGATGTTTTAAAAATTTTCAAACATTTGAGTTTAAAAAATATCACTTAGTCTTATTTATTTATGTGAAACAATTCTAGAAAAATACCTTATAAATTTATGTCATAATGTTTAATTTTTTTTTTTTTCCCAACTGAAACTTTTTTTTCGAAAAAGGAAATCCAAATTAAAAAAAAATGCGAAGTTTATTTATGTTAACTCATAACATAAATAAACTTCCCATGTCTTTTTTAACTGTCAAAATGGAAAAAATTATTAAAATATTTTTAAAATATTAAATATCAAATATAAAAATATTAAATATTAAAATATTTTTAAAATATTAATTAATTATAAAAATATTCCATATAATATAGAACGCAACACAAAAACTGATAAAAAGGAGAAAATAAAATAAAGGCAAAGAAAAAAATCATTTTAAATTTTTAGTTATTTAAAATTGGTTATAAATAATTATCGTTCAAAACAGTTAATTTCTTTCAGAATATTTATGTATTGTTTTTCTGTACATCGGTACTTAAATATGTTTACCACGAGCAGCCCATTCAAAAGGTGTTGAAGGAAAAACAATGCCTTTCGGAGGACTTTTAGGTATAAATGCCCTTTATTTGTGTGTCGAATGGGAAAAAACATGAAAAATCCCACCATAAAAATCTGATTATGAATCAATGTCACCAAATCTACTTATTGTTGAAAGCTGTGACTGCAACGTATATCGCTAATGCTTTCCAATCAACAGCGTTAATTGACTGTGTTACCATTGGGATTTAGTGCATGGTAATTTTGTAAGGCGGAAATAAATGTTTAACAAAATTAAAGGAAATATTTTTTAAATATTTATATCTTATCTGCAGATAATTGTTATTTTTGTTAAATAATATTACCAAAAAATAAATGAAGTCAAATGGGAAATTAATCTTTACTTTAAAAAATAATATTTTATCCAAGCAAAGATAAACATTACACAATTATATTATTTTATTGAATATGTAAATCAAATTAAAAGCAAAACCGAGCATTTTTTTAACGATACCACATATCTTATTATAGGATAACACTATCGATTGAATAATCATTATTCAATCGATTTTTATTTTTATGATATTATTATAATCGATTAATGGAATCGTGAAATATCTTTTCCAATTAATATTATTGATGTGGTAAAAATAAAAATGAATCAAATTGATTCAGAGATTACATAAATTATAATTCTTAGGCGATATTGACTAAAGTTGTTCACAATTGAATGCATGATTTGCTGAGGAACTGATTAACAAAAGATTTCAGGTTCTGAAATCGTGATTTATCGATTTTGCTTTTTTTTTTTTTATGCATTTCATTTAAAGATTTTTTTCTTTTTCTAAAACTATTCAATTCGAAGGTTAAAAGTTTTATCAACCTTGTTTGCCGAATATTTTTGTTGTTTATGATTTGAACTTAGATCACGATTGCGTTATTTTTAAACGATTAGTCATCATCATTGTTTATATGGTTATTAAAAAACATTTTTTATAGATTGATTTCAAATAAAAATAAAACAAATTAAATTAATCTTAGTTAATTTATTAATTAAAATGACTAGTATTTTGTATGTGCATTAAATTTTTCTAAGCGCATTAAGTAATAAAGATTTTAAACAAAATTATTTAATTAATTAACAATCAATTAATTAAGCAACAATTGAAATTAATTAATTAACGGTTGAAATTAATTACTTAATTAACAATTGAAATTAATTAATTAACACTTATATTATTTTCTGGTGTTAGAAAAATTAATGCAATTTAATAACCATTTTTGTTTATAAAATAGGACTTTACGTTACAAACACATACTACATACAATTTACATACTGATTTTCTAATCAGTATCAGTATTTTATTCAGAATTAATTATTAGTTACTCATTCAAATAGAATTTATGCATAAAATTTAATTTAATAACATGATTGATTATTTTTTTTTATTTTTACGGCTCCCAAAAGTGTTAAGAATGTTAAAAACAAAGTTATTTCCAATACTTAAATCATGAACTGATAATCTGAAATTATTTTTTAAAAAACATTTCGATAAAGAACCATAACATTATGCCATCAATGGATAATTATCAGTCAGACGTTAACATGCACTCCTTACCCCAACACACATAAAAGTATGATCGATCGCCATGTTTTACTTCTTAGCTAAGTTCTCGGGATTAAGTACCTCTTTTTTTCTGCACATCAGATACCCCAAAATTTATAATTTTTCTTCTGCAAATACAATATGATCGAAATACGTTTCGAACCGCGAAAATAATATAAGTGTTAATTGAGTAATTTCAATTGTTGAGTAAGTAATTAATTTCAGCCGTTAATTAATTAATTTCAGTGACGCTTGATATTGATTGTTGAGTGAACAAACAATTTTGTTTAAATCTTTGTGCCAATAGCCAATGCACATACAAATACTGTCATTTTAATTAATAGAGGTAACTAAGATTAATTTGATTTGTTTATTTTGACTGAGAATCAATCACATAAATATTTTCAACTCAACCGCTGTAACTAATGATGATATCGTTTAATGCAATCGTCTAAGTTCAAATCATAACAAGAAATATTCGACGAAACAAGGTTGACAGCACAACCTTCGGGGTGAATAGTTTTAGAAAAGAAAAATCTTTAAATAATGCATAAAAAGCAAAATCGACAAATCGATTTCAGAACCTGGCTTTGTTAATCAGTTCCTCAGCAAATCATGCATTGGTGTGAACAGCTACAGTCAACTCTTACAAATGCAATTTATGTCTCTGAATCAGACTGATTCATTTTGTCCGTAACTATTAATTGGAAAGATGTTTTCGCATTCCCGTATCGATATAATAAATAAAAAATCGATTGAATAATGATTATTCAATCGACAATATAATATATGTGGTATCGTTAGCATCTTTCAGTTTGGCTTGATTTATATTCAATAAAATAATATATTGTGTATTGTTTAAGGATAAAATATTATTTTTAAGGAAATAGGTATTTAACTTCATTTATTTTGGTATTATTGGCAAAGCCAACAATTATCTGCAGATAAGATATAAATATTTAAAAAATATTTCATACAATTTTTAAACATTATTTCAAATACCATGCACTAAGTAATGGTAACGATTAACGCTGTTGATGGAAGCGTAGCAGTGATTACAGTCACAGCTTTCAGCAATAGTAGATTTGGTGACGTGAAATTCATGTCAGGTACATGTTGATTTTCTATGTTTTCCCATTCGACCTGTCAAAGAGCATTTATACCTAAAGTCAGCGCCACAGCTTTGCTGGCTGCTCGTATTTAATTGCCGATATTACACAGAAAAACAGCTCCTTAAATGTTACGAAGAATTAACTGTTTTGAGCAATAATTATTGCAACAAATAACTAAAAGAATTTGGAAATGATTTTTTTTCTTTGCTTTGTCTCCTTCTGTCGGTGTGTGCGATTCCCTATTATATGGAACTATTTATAATTAGTAATATTTTAAAAGTGTTTAATATTTAATATTTTTTATATTTGATATTTAATAATTTAAAAATATTTTAATTTTTTCCATTTTGACAATTAAAACATGGGGAAAGTTTAATTATGTTGTGAGTTATATAAGCAAACTTCGCATTTTTTATTTGGATTTCCTCGAAAAGTTTCAGTTGAGAGAGGAAAAAATTAACATTATGATATCAAATTTACCAAAAGGTATTTTCTAGGAGCCAATTTCACATATAAGACTTTAAGTGATATTTTTAAACTCAAATGTTTGAAAATTTTATTTATCTGTTCTTATTTGAGAGCATGCCAAGTATTGCTTTCATTTTTAATGAAATTCCAAATGATATTTCGATTAAAAAGCTCTGAAATAAATTGAGCCCACATTAAGAATTCAGCATTATGAATTTGTGAAAATGACAACGAATAAAATATTTAGAATACCATGCACATTTCCAACAGCGTAGAAGCTCCATAAGCTATTAAAAACTTGCAATTGCTATGGGTAAGAACACATTGTAAATCTGTTTCAGGCTTTTTCAATTCAGAGATGTCAAACTCAATTTTTGTGATTTTTGACACCGATTTCAATGAACAGGGAGTGACAGAGAAGAAGATATTACATAAAAGCTGACATAAAAATTCTTTAAAAATTCAGAAGAAGAAGCAGTTATGAGTATTCAGGAGTAATCTTATTTCAGGTCGAGATGAGCAGAAAACACCAGAAATCTCTTTATTTCCTACAAGACATTTAGTAGTTTGAGTACGTGCGCTCTCAAACTCAATGTCTGCGATCAGCCCTCAATCATCTTCATAACCCTCCTCATAATATAACAATAATGTCTTGTTGTTATTACCTACAGCGGCTGGGTAGATTTAGGTGATAGAGGAGCCTGAGCATATTCCAGTTCCATTCTTAAGTTTGTAAAATTACATGAGTGTAAAATACATCATTACTGTGATATATATCAATATATTAAATGTTGTGAATATTACTAATCTTTACTCAAAAAAATGTGGCACTGATAACAAATTTAAAAAAAAGGCAGTAAACTGAACATTTGTCTCAACAGCCTATATATACTTTGTAACAATAACTAATCTGCTTGCAGCACATTAAAAGAAACAAAATTCAAATAATAAAAATCTTTGACTACAAATAAAATATGCAGTAAAAACAATATCTATTTTCAGAATTAAACTCAGCTACATTGAAGATTTTGGTCAGATAGAACTGACTATAATAATTCGCATTATTTGAATAATTGATATGGTGCTAAGTTAAAGCTAAAGCAAAAGGAATGATGTATTAATATTTAATCATATATTTATTGGTCTTTTGTGTAAGAATTTCTTCTTTCGGTCAGTGTTTTATTATTTTTAAGGAATGTGTAATTAATTTTGCTAAAAAACTTGAACGTGAGCTCTTCTTGGCACTTGAGATAGTAACTATAGTATATTCATGATTTCAGGCGATTCATACAAATCTGGTCCCACCAGAAACAAATCAAAGTAACAAGAAAAGATCAAAGATTCTTGTAAAAACGACAAAAGATGTAAAAACTAACGAGCGCCAAATATATCTTTCTTATCTTCTATTCACAATTTAGAGCATTGAAGCCTATATTGCTCTTGTTAATCTTACGGCGACGTCCGCTATCTCAGCCTCCTACAGCTACCCTCTTTCAGCATGCTGTTCATTCTTGATTCCAGAAAATTTTAGTTCGCTTGGTTCAAATGACTATTCGTTGCGGAGATTTAATGCCGAAACATATTTGTGGGCTGTAAAATGTTAACTCTAGGTACAAGTATTTCTGTGCTTTAGAGTGGCGTCGCTCCCTCCTTCAGTTGAACCTCTGCAGCTGCTCATCCTATTCCATAAAATAAATTTTCTTCTAACAATTCTGATCTTATTCCTAACAAAAACCTTTCAAATCTTGAGCCCAATGATATTCCTCATCTTCGTCATAAAACTGATTGTTAGAACACTTTTCTCGACTATTATATTACGTACACTGTCAAATTTCTGCTAATAATAATTGTTATGGATTTTAAGAATAAAAACACATGAGTGAACTGTAAAACTGCAGCTCATTCATAGCACTGCTGGTGTTACATTTCTCTCGCTTCCAGCACCAGCTGTTAATCGAGTGGCACAACTCTTTGCTAAATTGCGACTATGCACGTCTGTGAAGGCATTTAATATTTAGATAATGAAATTTATTATGCATTACTGATGCTTTCAAAATGTACTAAATCTTTCCTGAAACTAACAAACGGATTCAAACTGTATCAAGCAGTAAATATATACTGCTGATAAAACTATTCTTGCAATGGGCAATGCAGGGTCATGGCCGCAGCTTCACTCTGTAAAATGTTGGTTTTACAGCGTGATCTCAGCCCACTTTGGTGCCAATAAGCAAACAGTAAATAACCCTTACAAAAAATTATTTGACTAACAAAGTATGGAAAATAACAAGGCAAAAAATGTAGATATTGTTAATCGTTGCATATGTCATGAGGCAGGTCAGAATTGGGAGAAAAACTATTCTTAATAGGTCAAACAAAAATGTTAAAGCTTTTCGAAAATTTTCGAGTGAAAATGAGAGAAGAAACACTAAGTCGGAAGATAGCCCAGTTCACTCGCTAAATGGCAAGATCAGCCTGGAGCACTGGGTTGCATTTGTGGGCCTGTTACAGCTGTCCGAGATAAGGCAGACGACATTGAAATCTGAATCTTCAGATAGCTTCTACTGTTATGACAGCCCATCGCCTGTTGTTGTCACGGCACACTAGGTGGCGTCGGGAGCGTGTCCTACTGGGCTGGGGTAATGCACGGTTTCAATTTTTAGCGAGGAACCACGAGTTAACTGACTTCAAACCTGGAGCAACTTTGTGTATTAAACACTGGTTGGTGGTAATTTCAGTGATTTAACTTCTAATTATTGATTAAATAATTTTGTTTAAAAATCGTGTACTGGATAAGCAAACTTTCAGTGCACATACAAATACTAGTCATTTTAATTAATAAAATTAACTAAGATTAGACTAATTCCGTTTTATTTTATTTGAAATCAATCTATAAAAATGTTTTTAATAACCATTAAGCAATGATCGTGACTAATCGTTCTTCTTGCAATCATGATCTAGGTTAAATAAAACAGCAAAAATATTCGGCAAGTAGGTTGATAACAAGCTTTAACTCTTCGAGTGAATGGACGCAGGCAAGAAAAATCTTTAAATGAGAATTCATAAGAAGAAAAAAACAAATCATGTTCAAGGCTTGAAATCATTGGTGTAATGACATGCATTCAATGCGAGCAACTTTCAGTCAATATCTTTTTCATAAGAAAATATAATTTATGTAATAACTGAATGTTGGACATTTATTTACCACATCAACAACGACCAATTGGGAAGATTATTTCACATTCCGGTAATCGACCCATAATATGAAGTGAAAAAATCGATTGAATAATGATTATTCAATCGATAATGTTGACCCTTTCAAGATTTGTGGTTTCGATAAATACTTCAATAGATTTGTCTATAACAAAATTTATGGCTTAATCGACAAAAAATTGTTTTTGCTGATTGTACTCAATAAAATAATATATGGTGATTTTAATATTCGCGGCAAATATTATTTTAAATGAGATTGATTTGACATGTGACTTCAGTTATTTTCAGTAATATATTAAACAATATATAATATATACTTCAATTATAAACGACCACACATAGGTAGAGCAGTGTGTAACGTGGGTAACACTAGTACGACAGACATACGTTATCCATGTTGAAATGGTGTAAGACGTGATTTACAATCAGGTCCACGTGGAGACAAGTTTCCTGCATTCGACACACAAATAAGGATGGGGCTCTGGAAGACGTGCTTTCTACATCTGGAGGTGTTTGTTCAATCCTTGCCGATGCTACGAAAACTTTGCATAAATATTTTTTTAAGTAACTATTTTAAGCGATAACCTAACACAATATTTAATATTTTATTCAATTAAAAATAATACAAGAAATGATTAGGATACAATATATTAAAAATACTGTAAATATTTCTTTGCCTTTCATTGTTTCATTTTAGAGGACTTTTTGTCTTTGCGTTATCTGGCTCTTAATACTGTGTATTTTAATATTTGAAAATATTAATCTTCAAGAATATTTTATTTTCCATCACTTAACAATTTAAGTATTTTTAACTATTATTACAAAATATTTCTTAAATATTTAATTTTTAATGTGTGTTCAAAACTGATCACTTCTCTATTTTGGTACTCAAAGTAGACAGACCTGATGTATATTTCCAAATTCAAATGTTTGAAAATTTTAAGAGCATCATTTATCCGTGCATTTAGTATTTGAAGCATGCGAATCTTATTCCCAACTTTGAATTTTAATGAAATTCCAAATGACAAATTGCAGTGCAAGCTAATATTGACAAATTAATTACATTAAATTTCAATATTGTTTTCTGTGAAAAATATTCTTGAATAAAATATTTAAAAAGATACATGCCGATAACACTTACAATAGCATACTTTCTTGCTATGCTAAACTATTATACTACAGGCACTTACTTATTGTAAAACTCTGTTTCCGAAAGAAGCTTTCAATTCAGAAGATGTCAAATGTACATTGTTCATTTGTGATTTCAATGAGACAAGTGGCAAAAAAAGTTGTACATAAAGCTGGCATAAATTCTTTATTGAAATGTAACAACATGAATCTTCATGAATGAGTCGGCCACTCGGTCGAAGTGTTCTCAGAAGGCTATTTTGAGGGCAAAAGACAATAAGCAATTGAGTCATATTTTGACCCAAGACGGCAGAGAAAGAATTGAACTGAATTGCACATTAGCATCCTTTCAAACTTTCAATCTGCGATCCAATTTGTCATGATCATAACCCTCCTCTCCTTTTGTAATAATGCTGTTGTTGTATTATCTGTGGCTAAGGGCCGGATTTAAATGATAAGGAGCTGGGCTATTCCACTTTGTGAGACCTTTCCTCCCATTTTAAGTTTGTAAACATGAGGATAATATATCATTACTATGATATACTATATCAATATGACCAAATGTTGTAGATAGTATATCTTTATAAAAAAATGTGGCACTGATAATAAGAATTAAAAAAGAAAGGCAGTGACTGGACATTTGTCTCAACACCCTGGCTGTACTGGCGGCAATAACTGGTCAAACGCCAACACGGCATTTACTAGAGCAAATTCCAGGTAATAGAGCTACAGTAAAAATATGCGGTAAAACCCATCTGTACTGTCAGGTAAATTGTATATTCCATTGAAGATTACAGCAAATTCAATTCGAATAAGAACTGACAATAATATTCGCATTCCGTGGTATGAGTATTATGAATTTTAAGTTTTAAACAAGCGAAACTAATGATCGTAATTGGTCGCTGTAACTGACGGTCTTTTGTCATTTCTCCTTCTTTCGATTCGGTATTTTAGTGTTGTGACACAGAATAATGTAATTCTAATTTTGCTAAAAATTTGAATGTAGCCTTGCTGATCTTGAGGCCCTGACTGAAGCCTAGTTAACTATGAAAAATCCGGCCCTGTGATGACATTTTCAGAACTCATTCATTGGAAATCTGGTCGCACAGAAACAAATTCTAACAAAGGAAAAGACAGATATTCTCAGCAAGCTTTGACCAAGATCTTAAAACCAGTACAATTTTACCAAATGGCACATCTTCATACTCCTCTGAGCCCAGAATTTTATTGAAGCTTTCTGTATTTAAATCTTAATCTCACTAATCAAGATCTGCATCGTCACCTGTCCCTTCCCTATTTGTCTTTTATTCATAGCGATTTAGAAAATTTTAATTCAGCAACTCAAGGCAATGAAGATTTAATACCAAAAGCATGAACTGTAAAAATATTGGCTCCGGGCATAATCTCAGTATATGTATACGCCAGTGGTATTCCTCCCACCCTACAGTTTATTCTGCTTCTCCCTATTGTTCTTGTACTCTCAATAACACCAATTCGGACCCTTCTTTCACAAACGAATCTTTGTTATAACATAATTACTTTTCAATTTAATTTTCATAAATGTCTTTCATCATAAAACGATTGGTTTAATATAAAAATTGCCTTCTCGATAATTCTAAATACCCTTTTTGCCAAATTCCTCATGTCAGCAAATTGTTATGGTCACAAGAATAAGAAGCTGAACTGTAAAAGCCCATCTCAGCAACAAGCTTTTGCCTCTTAGCTGGTGTTATTTCTTTCAGCTCCAGCGGCTTCCTTCCGGGCTGAGTTGTTTACAGTATCAGAGCCTGGCTTTCACTTAGGCCACATTATGCACGTGAGCTATTTATCACATGAACTGCAATGATCAGGGTCTCCAGCTCCCGCGGGCCCACCTCGCATTTGCTGTAATAGGTTTGAGATAAGCACAGATTGATAATAGAAAATTTTTGCATACCGTATTTAGGACGTCCATTTATTTTCTCCTAGCACGCGACGTGTATGCGCATGCTGTTCCAAAAGCAGATCTAAGCTACGGCAATAAACTCAATACCTCGGTTTTATTTAGAGACGACTGAAAGCAGCAACTGAAAATTTAACTTAAGCATAACAACACAAACTAATTGAAATCGTTAAGATTTAGATAAGATGCTCATCATTTAGATCTGTAAAGAAGCATTCTTTGTCAATATCATTTCAGAGAATATTTTCTTTCACATGAAAACAAATAGTGGATTAATTGTGAGTTTTCTGCCATTATAAGGCCCCTTGTGCATGGCAAGGCTGAAAGTTTGAGACTGTTGGAAACAATGGTATTACTTCATATTACATTACCAATCTTTCCAAATACTGCTAAATCTTTCCTGAAAATTATTACCATCTAATATAAAAAGTATTATTAAACTTAGAAACAAGAGCGAAACCCTCTGCCATTCATATACTATATTTTTAAAAATATTAGAAGAAACTTTTCCAAGTTTTCGAGCAAAATGGGAGGTAGAAATGCTGGGATTTCACTCCGAGTGAACTGCAATGAAGATTTTCTCCCAAAATGTGGTACATAAGACCAACAAAGGCTAGGCGACCACATTTAATAGATAGAGTTTCTTTTATCGGAGCTGAAGTCGGCTTGCTGGCTCACTTCCGTTAACACACTGATATTATTCTTCAACCAACGCCCGTCACATCTTCCCATAAAATGATAAAAATCCGGGCTCAAAATTTTATTAAAAATGCCCACTGTCAGTCAGAAGTGCAGATAAATGAAGTGAGCCAAGGGCAGTTGGCGATCATCTCCAAAGGCTGGCAACCTTCTCCTAGAGAAGATCCTTCTGCTGTGCTCCCACCCCCACCTCTTGTTCAATCGGTGGGCAGTGGGCACCAAGTGAAATGGATCATATTGTTAATGAAACCATTTTTAACTTTGTTTGAAGTTCTGGTTATTCGTAATAACCCCGTCTCTTTAAGGTGAAAATAAGCTGACTTTCCACAAATGACCCAGTTCTCCCGCCTTTACACTGTCTGTGCACAGGCTGTGTTGTTAGACATGAGCGTGCCAGTTCTCGCAGGTAGAAAATAGATCATATTGTTAATGAAATTACATTTTAACAGTATCATGAGCCATTCTTTTACTATTATTAACCTTTCAAGCTGTGTTTAGAAGTACTGTAAGCTGGTTATTTCTTTCTCTGACGTCCAAACACATTGGCTCTATCTGTTCTCACTGTTTTCATGAGATCTCTTGTTGACTTCATTTGATTCATTCTTTCATTTTGAATGTATTTCTATCATCTGAGCAACAGCAGAAGTGCAAATATTGCTCAATCTCACTCTAACTGGCGATCGACATTCCACGATTTTGATAAGAGGCTGTGTCAGAAGGTTCAAATTGCTGATATTGGCATCCTTCAAGCCCCGCCCTTTGACTTTCAGAGACGGAAATGTGTAAATGTTCCCTTCTACCCAAGCTGATAAATATCCAACAAGTCCGAAAACCATCTTTGATGACGAAATTATTCCAGCCATCAACAAATATTCCGCGCTCGTCACGCCTCGTCTTCAGTGATTGTGTGCTGTGAAATTGAGTATCCGCTTTTACCATTCGGTCTCGGTAGAAGTCGCAATTCAAACGCAGATCTTCTATTAGCAATGTTGGTGAACCGTATTCTACAAAATGTTCAAGCAATGACTTTCTTTCATGTGAATGGTGGCTCTCTTCATAAGCTGAACATCATTGAAAGAAGATGACTGTCTGAATAACTTCATTTGTTAACTTGCCGCTAGACATTCAAAAGTCATCAGACAAAGATGATGCAGTCACTTCTTGGTATGAAATGGAAAAAGTGAAATTTGTTTCTTCACTGGTGAAAACAGATGTTCTCCTTTTCTGGATTCAAGTCTCTTTCTTCTCTGTCTTTTTCAATTCCTTCTATTCAGCACACTCTCCCTATATATCTTGTTCAAATTTTCAGTCGTTCATAAAATACCTTTATTCATCAATCAGATCAATACATTTTTCAGCAGTGAATATGATTTTTAAAATATTAATTCGGCCAATTAGAGCCCAATTAGTCAATTTTATTTTTAGATTTAGTTTTATATATCTACCAATAGATGGCCTTACTTGCAATATAGTGAAAAGGAGAAGTATTGCTGTTTTTAAGTTCTTCAATCTGTATTATTATACTTGTCTTCAGCAGATGTTTCACAGTGTTCTAACAAACAATAGCATTATGTTGACCAAATACTTAAGTAATGCCAATTCAAACCTGACTATTTTGATACCATGTACTCAAGCCAGTTTATTCATAACAGGCCAATATTTATATATCAGTTACACTGATCGGCAAACACTACAACTTTAACAACATGACCCAACAATTTATTATTACAATTTATCAATGGTACAGTTACTCACACATGTCTCCAATGTTAAATAAATTTTGTATCTGAATTTAGATAGTAAATGGAAAAGCAATTTTAAAATTTCTTTTCTCTAATACGCTGGCAAACTGCAGACAGCTGTGCTGAATGCTGAAGCTGCACGGGCGACCCACTCGCTGCGGCCGGTGGCGAGATAGCCATGAACGCGGAGGTAGCTGCCCCGCGATCATGTGAACCTTGACCTACGGTTACGGACCTACCTTCCCCATGGCACCGCCGGAAAGGACTCGAACACATTTTCCGGCATGAAGCGCTCGGCCATTCAGCGGGTGAAATCATGTGTTGTTTTCGAAAACCTTACAAAAGAGGCCCAATGCACTGTTTGAAAAAACAATGTACCGACTGACGAAGAAAATTATTATTACTTCTTCATTGGGCATAACAGAGTTGAATAAAAACCTTTGCGATGTGAAGCAATGTTTATTCAAGCTCATCAATATGCAATGCAGGCTATCTCTTTCTCTGAAAATGGCGTGCACCGACAAGCTGACATGAAAGACCCGGTCCCGCATTTATTTTACTCTTGGTTGGGCTATACCAGTGCAACAATGATAAAGTTAAAAAAAAAAAGAACATTTTATTCCGGCAGCAAATTTTTGATAAGCCATTCCCTCATGAATTCATATCTAAAAACGTGAAACAGATAACTTCCCCAAATTGTTTTTAATATGGAGAACTCAATGAAAGCAGGAAGCTATTTTTGCATTCATGCCCTACATACAAATTCTTGAACAGCTGGTGGTAATGTCTGAAAACACGTACAAAGATGGTGACACCGACAACCAGTTTGCTGGGGCGTGATTTATTTTAATAATTTTCTGAGCACCATCGGCTTTTTCAGCTCAAGTGTTCCTGTTTGAATTTAAGCATGAAAATTTGCCACCATGATTCAGCTCAGAAAGCACATAAGTTTGTATACCTGTGCTATAAAATATCATTTTTATATATTTTGTTCTAATGCAGCAATAAGCTGGGTAACTGATGTAACATGCTGCTTAAGGCAAGCGCTGCTCAGATATTCACTCGCGTACAGGGCACGTGCAACGAGTAAGCACGACGAGTAACTCTCTACGATCCTATTAGGACAAGGACCTACATTAAGTGAGATTCCGGCACCACTACAAGCTGCATCCATGTGCTGGACTCAGGCAAAACCTGAGGTACGCCAGCGCCAGGGAAGCTCGAGCCCTCATTTATATATAGCATTTCATAAAAAGTTTATATTTTTCAAAATTATCATTCCTGGAAATCTATTTTAAATCTAAAAATTTATATAGCTCCAGAGAATACAATAATATAATTCAGGGTACATTTAACCAGGATTTAACTTTTAAATGTGTAGGTGATTTCCAGAACTAACTTTCAGGAATATTTTGCGCGTGTATGTTCGTTCTAAAATTTATTTTGTGGTTTAGTACAGGGTAGCCAGCCCGCTGGATTTCTCTATTTTTCCGGCACGTGAATTTATCACACTTCTACAAATATATTTATTTTATAATGCAGAAGTAGTGAGTCAAATTGACAAAGAACCCATTATGAAGCAAATCCCTTGATGAATTAGCTGCATGTAATATGTAAGCAATAATATGTAAGAAAAAATTAACTTTGTTTATATTGTGTTCTTGATACTCTCTCTTTAATTCTTTGTTTTCAATACATGAGTTCGCAGAATAATTAGAATATATTCTGCAGGCTGCTGACTTGCCTCTTGGGCATCTAATACTAACAGCTTCTATGTTTTGAAATCAGTACGCAGTTATTATTAATAACAAGAAAGCAACTAAATATGATTTGAACCAGCCAAACTTTGGTCAACAGCAATA